>JAVTVY010036493.1:0-16046 GCA_036873755.1 Hanleya hanleyi
ACCTGTTGTCCGTCCGCATGCAGGGCCACAAAATTGATGCCGAAATGTTGAAAGTCAAACGGGTTCTCTGGGTAGGCTCCGCTGAAACTAGTATTTTCCACACAGGCCAGGATCAATCGTTTGGGTAGTTCCCCCAGGAACAGGTTTTCTTTGTTGGCGCTCATATTTCCAGCAGGCACAGAGAACACTTTGGTGTGTACACGTCGGATAGGTACTGGGCTGGTTTTGTTTCCAAGGCTTTCATGTGTCCCAATCGAACGGCTGGATTCGGTTTCACTTTTCCGACATACAGGACTGCGTCTTGGATGACAATCTTATAGTCAGCTGCATGCCCCTCTACGTTAGTGGCCATCAAGGCGAAGGTCGGAGGCGCCCCTATCAGTCGGATTTTGATGGGGATCTTGTTCAAGAGGTACCGGTCTTGCATGAACATGTCTGCATGCAGTCGACCCATCATATCCACCGAGGCACTGTTCGCAGCGAAAGCCTTCCGTTTGTTATATCCCCCATTGTCCGCCGTGTCCATGTGCTCGGCCGTGTCCCTGTAGAATAAAGCGGTTGTCAGCTGAGATTTTTTAGCCTCTCGGCCATACGACAACAGTGTCTCGATGTAGGCTCGATAGGGGTACGTGTTGGTGGAGTCACTGATGAGTTTGTCGCTGAGAAAAATATCCACCTGCTGAAACATCGAGTGCAGCCAGAGATTCGTCGGGCTCACCGTTGCTTGGTCAGCGAGTCTGGTGCCAGCTCCATTGACCACCTTGGCTTTCACATACAAGTAGGTATGGGCTAAATCCACATAGGCCGTATCCGCATTACTGATGGTGAACTCGATGGGCCCGGTTTCGTTGATGCTGGAGAGCGGGAGATGCTCCACCCATAATCCTTGTTCGACACTGGTTTGTGTGGGCGGCACGGTCCACAAATCAAATTCACTGTTGGTGGAGGGCCAGGACTCGGCGTGGATTAAGGACATGTTTTAAGAAAAGATATCCCGGGTCTTCTTGGATGTGCGTCGTCGCTGGGTCGGTCGTCGACTGGTGCGTGATCTCGGTGGGGCAGCTCTTTTATTCCCTACGGTGCGTTGTGCTTTGGCCACCAATACGCCTCCCGCTTCTTTTGCCCGTCGTTTCAAGGCTTGTCGGGGTGCCGTACCCCCCAAGACATCACCGGCCACTTGCAGTCCACTGCGTACCGCTTGTTTGCCGATTGCTTTCACCCCACGCGTCACCAAGGGCAGGAACGTTTTCACAATGCTGCCGAGTATGTTCCCCAGTCCATGTCCTCGTTGCATGCGTGCACCGCTAAAGACCGGAAAGCCACCCCCGGCCTGTTGGGCATAATAGTCGGCATAGCTGCGTGCATCGCACTCGTAAGGTACTTTCATTATGCAAAGTGGGGAGCACGTGCTTGTCGAAAATGAAGTGTCAGCACCACTTTTCCTCGTTCGAATGCCACAGGTCGTCCCGTGTCATCTCTTATATCCACCGTGATCGTGTTGATGTCGGTATGTCGTACGGGCAGGTACATGATATGGTTGAAACTGTGGGTGACTTGATCGCCATACGTCTTTTTAATGGGGACCACCCGTAACAGAGGTGTGTTGATATCGCCCACGATGTGGTTGTCCACCACGTCCGAGTAGACGTAGAGTCCGTACATACCCGACTTCATATCCATCGGCATCTCGCCATGGTGTTGGTTGGGACCAGCGAACGTCTGTAGATCGAAACCCAGCATTTGCTGCAGTGTAGGACTGAGTTTCACATTCACGGTATCGGTGACGGTAAGCTGTGCCTTGTCGTTGTGTACGTTGACATCGAAGAACACGTTTCTCTTGAAGCGCAAGGCCATCAGGCGTGTTGCACTATCCGTCACCCCCCGTAGCGCCTTATCATGCATCAGTCTTGACAGCCCACCCATGAACTCTTTGGGGGTATCGTATTGGCCTTCGGGCAGGGTGAGTCGGGTGTTTTTGTCTTCGTAGGTGACCTCGTACCACACTTCATTGGCTCGCACGTTGTACCACGAGTAAGGGTATTTGATATCCACGAGGGCACATTCCCACCGGCCAGGTAAATGTAACGGTTGCGGTAACTGGGTGACGTACTTGGCCACGGTGTTGTCAGGAAACACATCCAGCGAACTGTTACTGGGTAGGGTCAGGTAAAACATGGCGACTGAGCTGTCCTGCTGCTGCTGCTGGTTTTAATAGGTCTTCCAGGCCTTGGGCGGTTGTGTCCGGCGTCGTGTTCGTCGCGTTGACTTGCTACGTGTCACGGCTCTGGAGATGTGGGGTGTCTTGATCAAGGGTGTTTTTTTATAGGCGCGAAAAGAAGGTGCCCGTTGTGGTGGAGTTTTGGGGGGTGACTCCGGTTCCCAGTCGGATTCCCAAGAAGGTTGTGGTGAGAGTCGTGGTGCACGACTCGGCGATTGCTGGGTTTGCTGCATAAAGGCCCAGCGGTGGGGGTTCCCCACCAATTCCTGTGGTACATGCATGTCTTGAGCGAAGACCTCCCATCCTCGAGGATCCGTGTGCGATCTGCGCTGACGCATCAGGTCATTCACTAAATCCGTCATGTGGGTGCCGGGGACCACCTGATTCTGTACCAGGAGTTCGCCTTTATCATTCCAAGTCATGTTAGGATTCTGTTTCATCCATTGTAATACCAGGCCAGCTTGTTTCTTGAACGAGGCAGGTACACTCTTCAGCACTTCGTCTTCCACCCACTGTGGGGCTGTGGAGGCTACCTGACCCGGCTGTTGGAGCGGTGCTGAGGTCAGCGGTCTGTCACGTGGTGGTGGTGGTGGTGGTGGTGGTGGTGCTGTTGCTGGGGTAGACAGCATGAACGTCATGTACCGTTGAAGCGTCTCATTGTACCGTTGTACTTTCTCACTGTCGCTTAACCCCGGTCTCTGTAAGATCTGTTGCATCTCTCCATCGAGGCTGTTTATGGTCTTCACCGTAGGTGGGACAGGGTAGGGTGATTTGAGGTTTTGCAGGAACCGTGGTTCGACGAGGACCATTTTTTTCGTGTGGTTCATTGTCGGCCGAAGAGTCCACCCAATACTGGACCCAACACGGAAGCGGCCAACGGTGCTAAGATGGCCCCGAGAAAGCCGCCTTTTCTGTAACACCTTTTTCTTTTGTGTTTGAGGGACCCGCTTGTGGACTAGGGTTCGGAGACCTGTCTTATGCTTGGCCAACTTGGTCTTCTGAGCCGGAGTGGGTGGTACGTTGCCTTTTAACAGGTTGTACCCGATCTCGCACAGACAGCGTACAAGGTCAGGGTCCGCACCGCGTACAATGGTTCGGACTAACTCGGGTGGGGCCGTCTTCAATACACGGAGCGTGGGAGCGTGCTTCCGTACTCGCGCAGACATCCTGAACAACTAATGCTAGAACCCACAACGCTGCCCTTTTTATCCACCTCACAGACAAAGTCAACCCTGCTGTGGTATTCATTCTTTTTATTATTCCCCATCATCAAACACACAAACCCCAGCTGGAGGCGCCACTGTGGATGTGTTTACATTATTTTTGCATGTACACGTGGTGGGTCTCTCCGGGAAAGATGTCGGTCCGTAGTCGAAGGTGGTCGGGAGTGGCTTGCTTGAGGTCGAAGAGCATATACCCGTGCTGAGGGGTTGCGGCATCTTTGAAGGCTTCCAACGCAAACGGTGTGCGGCCGGGATACATCTGTCTCGCCAGGTGCAGCAGTTGAGTGATATCTCTCGGGTTTTTGAAGACCACCAGGTAGTGGGCATTTAAGCTGATATTCCGATGTTCTTTGTTTTTACTGAACAGATTCTGCACAATGTAGATGATGCTGAGCCGTCGATGATGGCTGCCTTTGGTAAAGAGTTGGGTGACCCGCGCATCCGTCTCCGCCATGAGATCATCCAGAACCACCAAGGTGTCGGGTTCCAAATCGGCCAGGTTGGGTAGGCCTTCCACGAACGTGATGTGGGGCATTGCTGCATACGCTTCCTGCCATTCTCCGTAACACCACACGACTCGGGCAATGGGTGGAGTGATCATGCTGTCGGCGTGTTGAAGGAGCTTCCTGACGAAGTGCGTTTTGCCGGAGCCCGTCGGTCCTGCGATGACGCAAGTGAAGGGATGCTGCCACCGAGGGTCCATGGTTTGAGGTGTATCCGTTGTCGTGGTAACACGCTCTTGTAAATTTCGTACGAGTGAACTGGAGTGGTGGTGGGTACAACGTCGGTCGTCGTTGTCTGTTCACGTTCAGAGATGGTGCTGGGGGTGGGTACAACGTGGGTGGTCGTCGTCGTTGTCGGTTCACTGTGAGGGATGAAATCCGGTAGGTGTTCAGACGTAGTAGGTGTACTTGGTGTAGGTGTAAAGCTCGACGTAGCTTGTACGCGGGGTGTGGTGGTGGTGGTGGTGGTGACTGGGCTCGATACGACTGGTGCTCTCTGTAGACCCGTTTCGCTGGTGCCTGGTGTTCTCAGTTGGTTAAGTAACGTGCTGACATAGGCTACGTCGTAAAACACACCTCCGTACAACACACTCAGCAGGGTTAGCAATAGCACCCCAAAGACCACTTGCGCTTTGCGCGTTTT
This sequence comes from Hanleya hanleyi, assembly GCA_036873755.1. Lineage (NCBI taxonomy): Eukaryota > Metazoa > Mollusca > Polyplacophora > Lepidopleurida > Hanleyidae > Hanleya > Hanleya hanleyi. Next base: position 4,588 of record JAVTVY010036493.1, read on the forward strand.
GCGAGACGCTGTCTTCAGAGGCAGCTGCTGTTGGTCCATAGCACTGTGGTCGGATGTGGAATGAAGGAGGACGGTAGTGGTGTCTGGTTTTATAGTCGTTTCACCTGGTTGGCCGCGACCCAGGAATTGAAGGAACTGGGCCAGCCTTGCCATTTCACGAAATGAAACAGTTTGCCACGTCGACGTTCCGTTTTCAAAATCTGCTCCACCGTGTAGTAGTCTTGCTGTGTTTTTACAACAGGCTGTAATTCCGTGTCGTAAAACGTCCCCAGCAACGTTTCCCCTTGGAGATCTTCCAGTTCATAGACTCGCCGCTGTCGGGGTAGGCGCCGTTTAATCAGGAAGTGCTCATCGCTCCAGTTGGGCAAGTAACTTTTCTCGAACTTGCCCTTGACTTTACTGATCCGTACAGGGTCCCTGACCTTGTACACCGCCTTCGTCGTTCGCTGCGATGGCCTGGGGTACAAGACACGCCGGACTTGGGCTTCATTGCGTTGGGTCACGGTAATGGGGGCTCTCTCTATACTTCGATGATAGGCTCGATTGTAACCCCTCACCAGTTTCGGGAGAACATCGATGTACCGCCTTGTATTCTTATAGGTGAAATATTTATACATGCGACCTTTGAATGTCCTGTTGAACCTCTCCACCACGGAAGCCTTGGTCTCGTTGTACGTATGGAAGAAAAACACCTTCTGTTTCTTGAGAAAGGCTTGGAACGGTCTGTTGAGGAATTCCGTGCCTTCGTCGGTTTGCAAATACAAAGGTTTGCGCCCGGTCTTGAAGATGTCTTTGAACGCCGCTATGAGATTTGCCCCCGTTTTCGTCCGGATGGGTACCACCCACGCATACTTGGATAGGATATCGATGCACGTCAAGATATACCGATTCTCATCGTTGTGTTTGGCAAAGGCGCTCATATCCACCAAATCCGCTTGCCACTGGGCATCTATTCCTCCCACGATGACCCGGTTCCGTAGAAAATGGCGACGGACAGATCGATGTAAGGTATAGGTGTCTTGTCTTCTTAACCAATCTCGGACTTGGGCACGTTGTATCCCCTGGGGTTTGGCCGCTCGATAGAGAGCCGACAATGCACTATAGGCCGCCGGACTGTCGGGACTGTAGTATAAGTTATCCAACACCTTCTCCCAGCGCTTCATGGTGACACATGATGATGGACCCTGGCTCTATCGTTTATTTATAACGGGTATATCTTGGGCCGGAGTTTCTTTCTGATTTTCTTGGTGGACTTCCACAGTGGCCATGGTCAATGACCAGTCCAACTCGTCTGATGACCGCTTGATAAGCACTTCATCCACATCCACCACGGCATCTTCCAATGCACACCATAGATCAGGGTGAAGGGTAAAATGCACTGTACCTCCATCTAGCCGAGCCAATTGAGCAAAGAAAGGGCCGCGTCGAATGTACACATCGTGACACAAGTGGATGAGGTCGCCGTCCAGTTCACCAGACAACACCCGTTTGAATTTGGTCCAGCCCTCCCGGGACAGACGAATGTGAGCCGGGCACGGTTGTGTAGGGTCCGTGTCTCCCACCACCTCCTCCATGATATCGACCTTATCCGCATACACGTGCAGGAAAACCTCGGGGGTCAAGCTGAAATACGCCAGTACTATATGCTCCGTCATGGTCAGTACGTGAATGGTATCAGATTTCACTGTCTCCCCGTATTTATAGGGAGAACCCCGTGAGATCAAAGGATCAGGTGGTCATGTCATTGGGCTGACTGAGTCTAGCCGGGTAATCAATGGCATCGTCGTCGTCGGGTTCATGTAGTTGTTCATGGGGTTCAGCCATTGGCCCCGCGGCTTCATCACGGATTTTTTCTTCTTCTTCATCGTTCTGGACCGTCATGTGTGTGTGGGTGGCTTCATCAGGTGACACTGGCATTCCAGCCTCTGCGCATTCTATACATATAGTATTTTCTCCATCCGCTTTTTTTTCATTAGGTTCATCTAGTGCGTGTTCGATAGCACGAGCCCATGCCAATTGATGGGGTGATCGATCGTCGGGGGTAAATAACTGGTCTACAATAGGCACTATTTTCTCCAAGGCTGACCACAGAGAGGGAGTTAGGAGGAAACTTCGAGCCGGCTCTTGGTAGCGTCCCACCCGTGGGTAGAGCGCAGTACGGTATACATAAATGGCATTGTCCATGTGGATCAGGCGTCCGTCCAATTCACCGCTTAACACTCGTTTAAACTTAGTCCACCCATCACGCTGTAGTGTCACCGTATTCGATAAAGTCTCAGGGGACGCCCTCCAATCCCCGCCACTATCTTCCACCAGGGTCACTTTAGCATCATAAACGTATAATCCCACCTGGTAAGGTGTAAGGGGGAGGATGGCTCGTAGGACGGATGACATGCTTGGTCCAAATGTCGAACGGTGAATGACACACACTCTGTCTGACCCTGGTATTTATAGTGTCAATACCACAGCGCCAGGGTGAATAGGGTACAGACTAGTATGAGGCCAACCAGCCGGTGCTGGTTGCGGCGTGAGCGCTCGTGGTCCACAGCCCGAGCATCAAGGATGGCTGTCATAGTCCAGTAGTGGTGAGTGATGGCACGCCTCTCCATCGAGTGCACTCTGTGGAGGACAGCTTCTGTGAACTCGTTCAGGATCTGGCGTCGTCCCTCGTTGTCGTCGCCATCTGCAAACATGGACCGGACCACTGCTCGGTAACCCGTGAATGAATTCACCACGGTGGCATACTGTAAAATGCGAGTCGCATGGGGCTGGGTCTCCGCCATGGCTCTGTAGAAATGAAGGTGTGGGATCCACAGGGACGTGTTTTATAGACCAGATGTAGCTCTACGGGTATAGTCCGTGATACGTACTATTCTGATGGGTTAGTCCAAAAAAAGGGAGCAACAACAACAACAACAACAACACAGATTACAGATCAATCCTTTTATTATGCGTGAACAACATAGAAATGCATGTACTGACCTGTCTGTGGGAGGTTTCCCACAATGGCGTTCACCTTCGCGTCTTTTCGTGTACGTCCGTGTCTTTCGTTAAAGTCCGTGTATCTTCGGTAAAGTCCGTAGGCATTGGGCAAGGAAGCTTTTTCCCGAGACCGAATCACCGCCAGACATGACTGCATCACCGCGGATGAATACATTCTTGCACTCACTCACACCACATGTCGAGTGAGGTATCAAAGTGAAGCTTAGGTGAAGGAGCATCTAATGGACTGGATGTGGGGTTGACATATCGATAAAAAATGGATATGACCTTGAACTGATCACGTGACCTCCCGGTGATGACAAATACCCAGAACCAAGTGAGTACATGCATCCCATAGTCCCAGGTCACACCCGATTCACGCAGACCGGAAGTGACGTCATACACCTGCGCACAACCGTGATGGAAAAACCCCAGAACCAAGTCAGTACATGCATTCCATACAGGCAGAATGCAGGCAGGCAAGCAAGGCAGGGATGCAGGCAGGCAGGCAGGCAGGCAGGGAGACAGGTCAGGTCAGGTAAGTCAGATTGAATACACCCCTTTCCCTAAAAATGGACTCCTTTTATACGTTTTTCTATCCACCTCCCACCATGCACTGAGACACAAAAACTGGCCGCCATTTTGAACCCACCATGCACTGAAAAAATCGCCATCTTGAATACGACCACCCCCACCCTACAAAAACTAGCCGCCATCTTGAAACCGACCACCCCTAACCTAGAAAAACTAACCGCCATCTTGAATCAACACCAATGAACCCTAACAAGCCGCCATCTTGAAACCGACCACCCCTAACCTAGAAAAACTAGCCGCCATCTTGAATAATCAACACCAATGAACCTTCACCTCATTTGCATATTCTACTCGGGAAAACCCATCACACACACAAACAAGCCGCCATCTTGAAAATATGCAAATGAGGACGAGCGAAACAAGTGCAATTGACCTTGACCTACAAAAAAAAAAAAAGGCCGCCATCTTGAATCCGACCACCCCTAACCTAGAAAAAACAGGCCGCCATCTTGAAAATAGGCAAATGAGGCGCGAAACAAGTGCAAGTGACCTTGACCTACAAAAACAGGCCGCCATCTTGAATCCGACCACCCCTAACCTAGAAAAAACAGGCCGCCATCTTGAAAATATGCAAATGAAGGGTCAAACAAGTCCAAACAAGTTTTCTTGACCTACAAAAAAAACAGGCCGCCATCTTGAATCCGACCACCCCTAACCTAGAAAAAACAGGCCGCCATCTTGAAAATAGGCAAATGAGGACGAGCGAAACAAGTGCAAGTGTACTTGACCTACAAAAACAAGCCGCCATCTTGAATCCGACCACCCCTAACCTAGAAAAAACAAGCCGCCATCTTGAAAATATGCAAATGAAGGGTCAAACAAGTGCAATCGGCCGCCATCTTGAAACCGACCACCCCTAACCTAGAAAAAACAAGCCGCCATCTTGAATAGTCCCAATGCACCCAATGACCTCATTAACATAAAACTTTCCCGCCAAAACTCACGCATGCGCACACACATAGCCACACCCACATCTCAAAATACGCGCTTCTGATTGGCTGTCGCTGTGACGTCACAGAGGTCATATGCAAATTTTTGAGGTCAATTGGCCCTTCTGTGCGTGCTCCCTACTACTCAGATAGCGGCAAAGCACAGTTGTGTGTTGCTGTTGTTAATTGGCTAATTAGGTTTATCAACCTGATTAACTAATTAACTTCGGTTACGAACCCCGGTGTGTTAAAGTTGGCGAGTTCGCAGTCATCAGCAATTATATTTATCCAACTACGTTCGATCGAGATCATTACCGACGCGTTTGTGAGGATAAGCATCGGTGGGAATATAGTATTGTTACAGTTATACATCTAGCTAATAGTCGAGTGGCTTACCGTAAAAAAATCGGAAGTTATTTACATTTGTGACAAAAGTATTATCTTTTGCATGCTGATTTGTGATTGTTCCAGGACTCAGAAAATCTATGGCTGCAAGCTGAACTCTGCATGGGGTGGGTTTTATTTTGTGATTTTTTGGGGGGGGGGAGAGTAAAATGTGTTGACCTAAACCAGCCGCCTACCCTTTGTACGCATTTCTATTTCATATGGTGAACACTTTTACATGAAAAGTACATGACACTGATGTTCAGTAAATGTACCGTTACAGTATTACAGATAGGCCAGCTTTGATGAATTCAAAATGGCCACCAAATTGGGAATTATTATTGGACATTTTCATCAGTTTAACACAATTTTTTACCGAGATACAATAAACAGCCATCTATCTCTTATATTTGGTGATGTTAATACATCACACTCTAATTACCTAGCTGTCATGGCCTGCCTGAATTATCTTTGCACACATCTACCCTGGTGTACCCTATGCCCTACGGGCTATAGGGTACAGGAGAGTGCGCATGCGTACGATGACGTCACTTCTGAGGTCTGCGCTCCAAGAGCTCCAAGCTCAGACTTCAAGAGCTCAGACTTCAAGAGCTCCGAGCTCCAAGAGCTCTGCCCTACGGGAGCTACCACCCTACGGGAGCTACCAGCACCACCGGGTGATGACGGGTGTCAACGCCCGGTGATAATGGCGGTGGTGTGTGATGGTGGTGTCTGTACATATAGGGATTATCAGTCCATATGTATTGGTCGACTAATCAAAATTTCGCTACCACTCGTACTGATGATGTCAGCAATGACGTTGCAGATGACATGGGAATCACCCAAGTCGTGGTCTACAAAACGCGAGCTTCAAGACGACACCCTACACTCCATCTTTGGATGAGATATAGAACCTCAATCTCTCAAATATATCCCAGCGCACCCCATGAATGACCACTTCACTTTGGGAGCTTCTTGAAATTGGGGCATACTAGGAACTGGCATAAGGCATTCCAAACAGAGTGGCATGGTGCACCGTGTTGGAACTCCTAGGAACTTCATGATATACAGTTTGGAACTCGGCAGACAAAGGATGGCTTATGCCATAACATGCAGCAGCATGGGGGGAATGGCCTAACTGGAACTCTAATCCATCCAGATCAGAACACCAAACTGGGCATGGTGTATCCCATTTAAATAACCGGCATATGCCATCCCTACCAGGGAACTCAGTTCCTAATTTCAAGAAGCTCCCTTACTACGTACACCCCAAATGCGCAAACAAGTCTTTCAGGACATGCTGCCGTTACAGTATCCTGGCCTGCCCGACGACGCTTAGGCCAAAAGCGATTCTGGCCGAAAATCAAACTTTCTCAAACGACGGCTTCTAATTGGACAAGAGCCTACTTGAATTGTAAACATACCCAACGCGGATTTCCCAGCGTGGGTATGATGTATTGGAGGGGCTACTAACATGACTGACCTGTCATCCTTGTTGTTGTTGTTCTCTGATTTGTCTACATCATGGCGCTTGGGCGTTATGGCTTTAAGATAAAGCGTTAAGGCGTTAACATAGGCGTTGAGATGTTGGTCCACTGCGACCCCAAATTCACCTAAAGAATTTGCCTATGCCCTCTGTGACGTCACTTCCGGATACGTTGAGGTAACTCTACCAGGTAGCCAGAGCGAACATGGCCACCTCTCTCCAAACGCACTTGTTTGCGCCTCGGAAACTCCCCTTTCCCTACTACTCCCAAGTGATCTATAAATAGAACAGGGGTTTTCCAGAAAATTCCCCGAAAAATTAACCCTGATAGTTTCTGCTTTCTGTACTACTAAAATGGATTACTTCCCTTGACTTTTATTTACCCGAAATTGAGAGACTACACTATCTCAACAACAACATTCTTATTTCTATGACTCCGTGTGATCAGTGAAATGGTACGAGTCAGGAGCGAGATTCGAACCCACGCCCGCATGTGCAGACCAGTATACCCAAACCCCGGAGAAGACAATTTCATAGATCTTGAGACTGGTGCCTTAGAACACTCGGCCATCCTGACCAACGCTGGTTATCGTGGTCATATTGATTCATATATAGTGCTATATTTGTACAATGGTTTTACAACATGGCGAAGAATAACGAAAAAGGTGTGTGTCGGAAGTGGGATTCGAACCCACGTCCCACATATGTGGACCAGCACTTGAGACTGGCGCCTTAGACCACTCAGCCATCCCGACCAACGTAGTTTATGATGGACATAATGTAGCACCATGTCACGGACATGGTGCTACATTTTGTTGAATGCTTTTACATGTCGCGATGTGTACGCCGTGAATGCCCTAATGGTTGCACTGGTTGGTTACTTCCCCAGCCCACCGATTGACTGGTCTATGCGCGTTAGGATAGGGCGCTAAGATAAGGCGTTAAGGCGTTCAGACGGGCATTAAGGCGTACAGATAGGGCGCTAAGGCATAACAGCGGGCGTTGACGGGCGTCACTGCATTTCGATGAATTAGTGACAATTCCATGCAATATCTAGAAAATCAGAGCTTCTGAGCTATTTCACCAGGGCGTTGAAGCGTTTAACTTGGCGTCTAAGAAGATGACACCTCAGAAGACGCATTCGGTCCACGGATGGTCCATCTCTACTCCAAACACTTTCCTTCACATCCCCAAAATGCCCACTTTGGGTACTACTCCTACTTCTGACGTCAGCAATGACGTCACAGATGGACATCCCCAAGTCGTGGTCTACACCACGAGAGCTTCATTTTGACACCCCACACGACGCATTCGGACCAGGGATGGACCTTCTCTACCCCAAACACCTTCCTTCACACCCCCAAAATGCCCACTTTGGGTACTACTCCTACTGATGACGTCACCAATGACGTCACAGATGACATGGAGATCCCTCAAGTTGTGGTCTACACCACGAGAGCTTAACTTTGACACCTTACACGATGCATTCGGCCCACGGATGGTCCCTCAAACACACCCCACGCACCCCCAAAATTGCTGCTTTCTATACTACTCGTTTCCTCTTTTTCACCATACAGTCTGAAAAATGTTACTATTTTGAACTCTTAATTACATCTGTTGAGTACACAGCTTGTTACAGTTAGAAAAGCCGTGGTGGTTTAGTTCAGGAACCTTAGGAAGTAGTCCACAGTTTCGGATTATTGGTCCCCCTCAAAAATATTTATACATCAGAGCGCCCGGGTCTGACCACATGATAATTATCCTTCCCTTTTTGATAACCAGTATTTATAGTACCAAGCTTCTAGGTACTACCATTCCTTCAAAATGACATATGCGGAGGGGTATGTGACAAAAATCGGCGTGGTCGACCCCATATTTTGAATAGCTTTTTATCTGCTCCAGACCTTGGGAACGCAGGGGAGAAATCTTGTATGAAATCGATGATTGTCAAGATTTCTCCGGGAATTACACATTCCGAGAAAATTTATCTCGGGTTAAATTTGCATAACTGGCTTATATGTTAAATTAATGGTATGAGCATTCCCATGAAGAAAATATGTACTTTTATATGGGTTTTCGGCATGGTTTGTCAACTCGAAAAGACGGAAGGGCTATACCAAGGGTCTATTTCCAGCAACGAGGGGTCTACTGTGGACTGCACCTTATATGCAATACCTTACATACAGCAAATATATACTAACGTATAATGGATCTGTGACTTTGTTATCAACCATTTTACTCAATATTTTAAACAATTGTTCTTTATACCATTTTAATGTGCGCGGTCAGATCTTTCGAATGTCGGGCAGAATATTTAGAAATTTTCAAGCGTAACATAGAACAACTACGCCGATAAAATATGTTGCCAAGCAGGACTATACAGATTTACCTCCCCTTGAACAGGACGACTATGGCATCTAAAATGCATTATCTTGGACACTAACACCACATTAATTACTCAACATGATATTTCCCAACGTAAAACTCGTCGACAGTATTAAATATGGTGAATAGGTAACAATTATTTGCATCTTAGCAATTATTTTTGAAGATTCTGAGAGAATTTTCGATATTTACCAGACGGAGGAAAGTAAAAATTTAACATCAGTTAGACCATAATTCCAGTTAATTTTACATATTCCTTGCCTATCTGATATGGTTTAGAAGCTAGAAAGTGAGATTATAATTCAGACAATTGCTGCGAAGCCATCGCCATGGTTATTACTATAACTTTTGAGGTATTATCTCAAAATGTCGATTTCAGATGGAAAAACCCACCAAAACAAAGATGGGGTAGGGGGAAAGGGAAGGGCCGGATATCCAACCAAAATGCCCCTATCTGGCAAGTGTAATATACTAGTGTACTCGTATTCTCTCGCAGACTATTATGCGCCAGCAACACTTTTTCCATAAAATACACCTTAACCATATAGGAAGTAGTCCACAGTTTCGGATTATTGGTCCCCCTCAAAAATATTTATACATCAGAGTGCCCGGGTCTGACCACATGATAATTATCCTTCCCTTTTTGATAACCAGTATTTATAGTACCAAGCTTCTAGGTACTACCATTCCTTCAAAATGACATATGCGGAGGGGTGGCTCGATTGAGCTATATGACGGGTCGGGTCGCGAAGTCAAACTTCGTCAGCCTCAGTTTCGTACGTTTTTCAGGTGTTTAAAATAGGGTTATGTTGTATATGGGGTATGTGACAAAAATCGGCGTGGCCGACCCAATATTTTGAATAGCTTTTTTATCTTGCCTCCAGACGGGGAACACTGGGGAGAAATCTTGTGGAAATCGATTGTCAAGATTTCTCCAGGAAGTGAACGAAATATGGTGTATTTTGGGTCATTTTAATAGATTTTCCAGAAAATTTGGAGTACGTTCCTAGGAAAGAAAATTTATCTCGGGTTAAATTTGCATAACTGGCTTATATGTTAAATTAATGGTATGAGCATTCCCATGAAGAAAATATGTACTTTTATATGGGTTTTCGGCATGGTTTGTCAACTCGAAAAGACGGAAGGGCTATACCAAGGGTCTATTTCCAGCAACGAGGGGTCTACTGTGGACTGCACCCTTACTTTGACGATATTCTGTATTTTAACATACATTTAAAGTATAAACGTAAAAAAGACGTCACTGTGACGTCACAATTGGGAATTATTTTTGCAGCCACAGATTTTTCAAGGGAGTGACCCTAGGGGATCCTTTGGTGAAAAAATCACACTTTTGTCACTTACGTAAATATAATTTCACTAAGCCACCTCACTATAACATCATTCTGCATAAAAGGAAATATACAACATATCATCGGGACATACAAGATATTTCATTGTCTGATATTTATTTAATGTAGGGTCTGTCAGATTAACCGAGAATATCTTACAGCTGCCGGACCTCAATCTCCGGCAGCCAGAAAACAATACTTAAACGCCATTTTCTCCACCCGAAATAATGTCCAATATAATAATAGCCACCTTTTAAATTTCGAGCTTGGAATCCGTTGTAAACAATCCGTGGGTAGTTTATTCGAGAATTCTCATCAATACAGCTTTTCTGAGCCGAAAGCAGAAATCTTCCACCATGTCTAAATTTTTCAGCCAATGAAAACTCACTTCCTCTACGTTCATTTGGCTGAAAAATTAGAACGTTTAGAACGGATCCCAAGCCCGAGATTAAACCAAAAAGGTGGGTCGCATTATTGGTCAATATTTTGGGTGAAGAAAATTGCTTCCAAAATAGCGTTTTCTGGCTGCCGAAGATTTAGGTTCGGCAGGTATAAGATATCAGATTCTATATGAAACTGAGATTGTCGGCTTAGATATATAATCCCACAAACAGTAGTCTGGAACCAAAGTCTCCCTGGTCTCCCCCTGGCGAATTTTTAATCCAGGATGGGAGATAATCTTCCATTGCAGATGATCAAAATGATATAGAACAGAACTGAGACTTTCTTATCTGTGTCACGAGAATCTATCTTCTACATGTACTCGAGTCATCTTATACATACAACACTATAATTAGCGATGTATCACATATCTACACACTTGTCTCTAACGGAATTTAACCCTACCTGGCCTGGAGGGGGAGGGGGCAAAATGGCCCCCCTACCAAACTTTCTGCGCTATCTCCGGAACGATAAAAACCGGAGAGCTGAAACTCCGTGACTTTATAGTTTATCATATTAGGGTCATTTTGAGCCTATTTGCATGACCCCCTCCCCCCCCCGAGCAGAGAATCATGGATAAATTCAAGATGGCGACCACGTGGGGTACCAGAAAAGTGATTTTTTCGTCTTATTTCTTCAAAATTTATGCTTTTCCGCGATAAAAAGTGGACAAAAACTATTTTATTTCACATCACATTAATATTTACTAATTTATCATGCAGTTTTTGGGCAGAAATAGCATAAATAAAAAAGTCGGAAAATCTTTTCGAAAAATCGACCAGATCGTCACTGTGACGTCATCGAAGCGGCCATCTTGGATTTTGTTTTACATTTTCTGGTAGAGTTTGACCCAAGGGTATGGTGTGGTAAGTTTCAGCTCCCTAGGTCAAGGGATAAGAAAAGTAATTA
>JAVTVY010036494.1:0-15585 GCA_036873755.1 Hanleya hanleyi
AGAGGACAATATTCCAAGGACTTTTCCAGGACTCTGTACAAATATTGTGAGAATTCAATGAATTCTAGGTCCTGGAATTTATTTTCTCAGAATTCAAGGAAATCAAGGACCACGAGAAACCATGGTATGTTTCCAAAGGACCAGGGTGTGAAATAGACAAACAAATTCTAGTTGCCCATTGGCAAGCACAGGCAACCAACACATCCAAATGCATTGTAATTCGGGCAGAATTTGGTTGCCCAAAGGAAATTTAGGTTGTATTTTTGCACCCTGAGAACCATTGCAGAAACTCTCTGATTAGCTGGATTTTCTTCCACTGTTCTTCAGAAACCAATGAAAATGCCGGATTTCCATTTGAAAATTTGAATTGACCAATCAAACATTTCAAAACTGGAAGATATCCCATGATGCACTGTTGTTCCTATTGATTTCCATATGTATGTCATGGTTGCACATAACTGTATTAACCCATCTTCAAATGGGATGATCTTTGAGCAATAACTTCTATTCACTACTATTCTATTGATCGTCAGGTCCACAGAATATTAACGCTACCAAAGTGGGAGATGAATGGAGAAATTTCGGATCACTTGAACTTGAATTCGAATTTTGAATGCATGAAAGAAGGGCAAATATGCGGTTAACAAATTTAGCCATGGGAAGATAATGAATATTCTGAATGTTGAGGTAGGAGGTGGTTTCCTTTATGTGTGCCGGAGTAACGTATGCAATATTGACATTTGGTGCACAACTATTATAATAAATATTGTTAACAATTTCACTACACATATTTGACTGAAAGAATTGTTTAAGTGTCGGCTTCAATATGGCCACCAAAGTAGTAATTTAGAGATACGAGATTTTGAGTCCAGGAGAGTTTTTTTTTTGCCCCAAACTTGGGTATCGGTAATGTGCTTAATGGTTTGACATTGAAATGTAAAAGCAATTTGAAGAAAAATGCCTGTCCTGTTCCTGACAGCGCTTCGTGTTTTAGCGTGAGTGATAGCACACCTGCACGCAAACACTCGCGTAAATTCATGTCACGAGTGATTTTTAGCTCATGTAAACTGTCATATTTTATCTTGTATTATATTGCAACCACTCAATTATTTTTAGCTCGCGTACGGTACTTAATTCTAAACACAGGGGTCGAAATGTTTGAAAATCTCCACCTGTCACGATGATGAACCATCTCAGTCTGTCAATCAAGTGATTGTGCAAAATATAATGTGCATGAATGTACCTTTCATTGGTAAGCTTACGTTTTGTGTTGAACATTGTATTTGTTCAGAACACCAGCCTGAACAATGGAACTTTGACATACATGAGTGGCTAAAGACGAGCAGTGATCGGCTATATATCATCAAAAAAACAAGAACTTGTGATTCAAAATAAATGTTTATTTATTACTGGTACATGTGCCACTTTCTACAGCAGCTACACTGTCGTGACTGCAGGCCTACATATACTGCATTCTGTGTTTGACATTAAATTCTGACCTGCAATTTCAAGGAAATCTATTCAGAATCAAAGAAAATCTCCAATACCTTGCATTTTATACTTAGATAGATTTCTTCGATCTGATGGCATCATGGGACAAATTAAATCCTCGTGTAGCCCCATATTAAAATTCAGCAATGACATTGGTCAACTCCTTGCCCCCAGCTTGTCTTTGTCTTGTTACCATATGAAAACATAACAGGGCTGCATCTGGACCCAACTTAATTTCGGAAAAGATATGAGCGCCCAAAACTGTTTTTGTTCAATTTGAAAGGATTTCTGAATCAAATAAACATAGAAAAAGCTTTTGGGAACCTCAATATCAATCTGATTGCATAGCTGGATACCATTGAATTTCATGCTAATAAACCTCTATTTTGTGACTGATCACAGGCTCTTTGCGCAGAAATTCACTAACGAAAATTGGGCCCTCAATAATGAATTAGGAATGGGATGGGAACCTGCAAAAAATTTCTGGATACAGACCTGCATAAGCAACAAATCTATCTATACTTCCGAAAAAATACACAAATCGTGTTCAGATGAATGTGCAAAATTTCACTTCTCAGAGAAAAATTGTCTCCAATATGTAGCTGAAATCCCGTTCCCAGTACTCAGTCAATCATGATCAATGTGAGACAGACAGTCATTATCAATCAGCTGATCAGCCAGTGCCGGTGTCAGTGGCACAGTCATGGCTGGTCGGCAAGCCGCCCGATTCATTAGTTTCCTCCACATTATTCAGATTGAGGAAATGATCCATTTCATTTTCAAAAGTTAAAGAAGTAAATTTTTTTCAGAGATATGATTGCTGGTCTCTTCCAGTGTTTCCCACCACGGACATAAACGCACAAGAAATGATGACGTAGACAACAAGCTAGAAATATCGGGAACCCTCAATTTTCCCAAAATATGTAAGTAATAAACAGGCGTTCGAGGGGACCCGATAGTTATAGAGATCACATGCTCGGACAACTTAGTCTTACCTCCCCCCTCTGATAATAAATCAGAAATAGTATGAATCTACTTTTTCTACGATAGATTACTGGGTTGTTGCTGATGCTTTCCAGTAGATTGCGATTGAATATTTACGTGTGACACTAGTAGGCCAGAGCGCCAAACTTGAATTACACATTGCGAAGCACGTGCTTTTTGCCCTCAGCTAACGGTAGGTGAAAGTTACTGCGGATTACAAGATATACAAAACCTGCTATGCCGGGACTGTGACCGCTTTTCGAAAGAGGAATACATTAACAATATTCGCCATGCATCCACCGATCTGAAGCAGACTCTTTCTCTCCGAAAACGAAGTAGATTGTTACGAATTTCTGGAACCGGACAATTTACGGAACCGGATAATCTTCTGTAGCATTGTGCCAAATATTAAGAAAATGATGGCTATTCTTAATTTGACCTCGGTGACCTTTGAAGTCTGCTGCAAGTTGACAGTACTAAATTTTATATGAAAACAACATTCTGGATCACAAAGGAAGTAACAACGTGGAAAATATTAAATTCATGTTCAGCAGACAGATTTAGGGCCAACATGTACTCTCAAAATTCCCATTCAGGCCCTTATCCTGAATTAAAAGGCAAGGGTTGGTAAAGTAGTACGTTCCATGAAGGGTGTACAGTGGATGAGCCGAGCGGTGAGCTAGAGGTGATTGAGAGGGGGGGGGGGGCACAAAATGGCCCTCCCTGAAAGGGCAATATCGTGTTTTAGCGCCCCCACAATTTTCATCAATTAGTCTTGCCTGACCAATGCTCCGTCAGGTGACTACATTTTGGAAAGTGCCTCCCGTGTAATGAATTAACGCCCCTTGTATATCATTCTAGTAAATGGAAACAATATTAATAAAGAAATCATCAGGTTCATTTTCAATATGATCAAACCAATAATTGTTGAAACTGTTTTTATGCAGTTCCAGCAACTAAAGAAGACTGGCATACAGAGCTAAAATGGAAACAATATTCAGTGGGGATTTATATGCAAGCCAACGGCAGCATCTCATTATCGGACTCTCAGGCAGGGGCTGGAATACAGTAAAAGTTACACTTACTGGAATGTCATAAATATCACCATCTTTTCAGTTCTTGTCTGTTGTCTATCCTCTACCATAAATGTAACACAATTTCCTGGAAATCCAAGAAGCTGTGTCAATGCACCAGAAAGGTTTTTCTTCGTTCTTCTTGTTGTGGTTATCCGTTTGACCATCTTTGTGCCGTAAATATTGGTCTCACCAGTAAAGAGAACTTCACACTTGTGTCCTGTATGCTTTCCGGTGTTGGTCGTCAGATTGTTTGGAATAGTTTGATTAGAATTTCACCCTACAGTTCACCAGAAAGCCAGTCAGGGCTGCCAGGATTTTGTAATTTGTATCCAAATTGTCCTGTGTTGTGTTTGACTACTGCAGTTTTCCACCCAGTGGTGAATGACAATAAACAACTAGTGACCTGACCATCAAACTGTTTTCTTTTCACCCATTGTCTTCAATTGAAATTACATGTATGTTGTATGTTGTTCCTCAACATAACAAAGCAAAACAATCTGGGCAGTTGAGATCCCCGGTTCGTCTCTTGTTCCATTGTCCTTTATTGGAGAAACCCACCAATAGACTGACACCCTTAATTCATTCCTAAATGGAATGGAGACAATAAATCAAATACAAGAACAATAAACCATTCACTCTGACTTTTAAAAGTAGGAAATTTGCTGGTAACCATGGTTGAATATCACCTGGAAAGCAACAACTTGTTAAACAAAACACAAAGTGGTTTTCAGAAAAAAAGAAGTGCCTTAGACCACATAGCCAGACTCCAACACTCAATAAAAAGTAGTGCCACGGCACTCTAGCTCACCCGTCTGTAACTGGAGAACGTAGCTGTGAGAAATTTTTACTAAAGAACTGCAATAGATGAGTTTCTAACTTGTGTTGTCCCCCCTGAACACTAAATGATCCATACAGTTATTTCCTGAGATTTCATGATAAAGTTTCATGGGAAATTCAAGATGCGGCCATATCGGATTTTCAAATCGGACAAGAAAAGGTATATTGCTCAACTTGACCCCAAGGGGAACCTGTGTATCAAATTTGAGAAAAATCAATGCAGTAGTTCCTGAGAAATCCATGATCGTGATAACAAAGTTTCATGGGGAAATCCAAGATGGCTGCCTGGTGGCCATGTTGGATCTTAATCAGAGCAGAAAAGATATCTTGTACAACTAGACACCAAGGGGAACCTGTATAACAATTCCCTTACTGCTTTGAGGTGTACTTGAGGTGTAGTTGAGGTGTACCTGTGAGGTGTACCTGAGATATTATGAGGTGTATGTGAGGAGTAGATGAGGTGTAGTTGAGGAGTAGATGAGGTGTAGTTGAGTATCGAAATATGCAAATTAGTACACCTCAATGAGGTGTACACCTCAATGAGGTGTACACCTCAGGTGAGGTGTACACCTCAGGTGAGGTGCACTTGAGGCATATCCAATTTTGAAAAAGATATTCATACCTCCATTGAAAATAGGTACCAGGCATATTTGTATTTTCATTTTTTAGTGAACACCGCTCAGTAGTTTGATCCCCATCCTCCTCCTACAATAAATTTTCTGCAGCATTTTTCGCTACAAAGCCTACAACTGACATATGAGCAGCCAAACTTGAAAGTAGGGGAAGGTGACCGTGTATGTCGGAAAATGGTAGCACCGCACTTATAAAGGATCTTTAACATTGGCTCACAAGAACTCCAATTGCCACACAGAGTATTCCAATGCAAAAGCATACAAGGGACCAATGTATTTGGGAAGTGACAGTTAACATATCCATTTTGAAAATATATCTGGAAGGTTGACAACATATCCACAGGTGCCAAAGTTTGCATGAGATTAACAATAGTTTCTCTGTAAATTATACAACAGTGCCCATTAACTGATTGCTATGATAATTTGAAGTGAAGAATATTACAGCAGGTTTTAGTTTGATGTATTAGTGTCCTGGTGTCAAAATAATAATAAAAATTGAGTTTACATAACATTTTTCATGTTGTTTAGAAGTTCAGGAGGTGTACTTGAGGTGTACGTAGGTAATTTAAAAGTGAGGTACATGTTTTTTTGACAAAGTCGAGGTGTACTTGAGGTGTACGTAGGTAATTTAAAAGTGAGGTACGTGTTTTTTTGACAAAGTCAAGGAGGTGTACTTGAGGTGTAGGTAATTTAGAGTAACATTCATGCCGGAATGATGATCCAGCATAGACATGTAGAGAGAAAATTAAATTTAATGCCATGTTCAGCAATATTTTGTCCATTTAGCGAGTATGAATAAAAGATTGTGCTGGCAATTATTTACAATAAGTGGATGGTATATTATGCTCAATCTCATGACAAACCTTTCCACCAAGTCCACCAGATATCTTGGGTGTAGGTGGATAGCTGTATCTTGTGTTCATTCCAAGCTTGTTACGGTGGAGTGTAGGAAATATACTCGAGGTCAAAGCAAGCTGTGGAACCATATTTATTGTTCTCTCCTCAAAATTTATAACACAAAAATCTGATGGAAATAGGGCTTGCATTTACCATTAAATGGTAGCACCTTAGCATGGAAACACCTGTATCAACAGATCAGAGGAGGCCTTGTGATTTGTACGCGCCCTGGTGAGTGATTAAAGCACACCTAAAATCGTGCGAGGTGTGTGGTTAGCACACCTAAAATACACACCTAAATTTTTTTAAGGTGTGTGATACGGTGTTTGAAACGTTAAGGTGTGAATTGAAATAAATGTGTGCTGGCCGAGAATCCAGCCATTCATGGATTCTCACAGCAATGTTTCAGGAGAATCCAGGGGGAACTAATATTTACTGGTTTACTCCACATTAGCTATGAAAGATATTGAGGTGATAATAAAATCAAGAAACACTGTTTTGAGTTTGTTGTTTTTTTGTTTTGTTTTTTTTTGTATTTAAAATACACACCATCAGTTAATGAGCTTGAGCCAAAGGCTGAAAACAAGATTGGCAAAATAGAAATAAAACTCTGAAAAACTGCCACAAACTGACTAGGACTGGCACATGGCAGTTTTTACATCATCATCATCATCACTTCAATCATTCAATCCATTCACTTGCCTTCAGTAATGTCTGAATCAGTTTCAATTTTCAAACACGTGTCTAACCAAGTTTGGCTTCAGCAGGATTCTAGTTTCGTTTTTGCCGTAACTGACGTCAGCCACTATTTTGCCTCAATACACAGTGTTTAGTTGATAGTAGTGTTTCTGACACACTTTGCAAAAGGCCTGTACCACCTTATCGCCCGCATTGTTAAAATGGAATGCAAAGTTATCTCTACGGCTACTTTCCCAATGACACAGGGCCGTTTTTCTAATTTGTTTCCGCGTTTTAGGCCCCGTGTCGGTACCCATTCCATCATTTCGTTTTCAACTGCCAAGCGGAATCTGGCCCGTGACACTTGTTTCAATGACAGCGATTGGCGGGCTGCGGTGAACGAGCCAATGAAAACGCTCGACAGATCAGCGAACATACTAGTAGGACTGGCACATGGCAATAGATAGATGATATAGAGTCCAGTTTTCGACAGCACATTGACGATCGGTGAACGGAGCTCAGTTGTAAGTTTTCAACTGGTGACTTTTAATTATACGTTCAATTCTACGCGGAGCCGTTTCGATTCGCCCCAATGCCCTGTCAGGCGCAGATCCGCATCAAAATTTGTCATACCGTTTAAGGTGCGCGTTCAAAACGCACCTCAGTGCCTCTTCAGGCGCGTTATGGTGCGCGCGTGCGATCGCGCACCCCAAATCACAAGGCCTGTCAGTGTATGGAGTATAGAACTAAGCATGCTAAGTAAATGCAGTTCTGCAGATATAGTTGGTTAATACATTCAAGCATATGACAGAATTAAAATATCTGTAAAAAGGGGCATAATTCAGTAAAATATGGGCAAAATGGCCGAGGGGTAAGAATACAAGTAGATATGAATAAGTTTCCAAAATTTGGCACCTGTACTGAACATGGATCTTCAGATATAAGGGACTGTCCAAAATTTATCGGAGGGGGGCCGGTGCAATTGGGGGGCAAGTTTTCTTGTGGTTCGGGAGAGGGTGCATACTTTTTTACTGGTCCAATCAGGGGGGTCCCAGCACTTTTTGCCAACTTCTACTTGAAGGGGGGGGGGGGCAATTTTTTTATCTTGCCCTTACAAAGTAAAGGGGAGATATTGTGAGGGGGGAAGAGGATGTCGTCGTCGGTGTCGGTGTCCCCAGCCTGGAAATGATAAGGTTTTTGGTTTAGCAAGTTCAACAAAAATCCAGAAAATTTAGAAGAAAAAAAATTATGGGGGGTATTCCACATGGGGTACTGAATGTTAAGTTTTGCGTTTAGCTGAGGTGCACATGTACATCTGTACTTAGAAAGTTTACTGCAGTTATCAGCTGTTATTGGATGATTTATATTAATCTTGGTAAACATGTTTCTTATGATTAGAGGATGTACCTGTGCTATTCAGGAGATGAAATATTAATTTTTGTTCAAATTTTGAGGGGTTTGTCTTAGTAATCTGTCAATGATAATGTACATGTATATACCCCCACCTTTACGGTAAAAAAACTATGTGTCACGTGCAACAAGTCACCAGAATAAGTTGATGTCCCATTGCAATTTGACATTTAATAATCGGAATCGGAACAATCGGAACAGCCAAAAGTACCAGTACTTATCTAAAATACATCAACGCCCAGGTAATTTTTGCTCGGTCTCTAATAAAAAAAAAATGAAATCAAAATCGTAAATGTTGATTGTTGATAACAAATTTATACAAAATATATTTTTTATACAAGGTGGGAGTTTTGTGGGAAATTTTTTCTTTTTATTTTTTTTTATTATTATTATTTTAATTTTTTTGAGGGTTTTGTCTGTGCGGGTTTCGTCAGTGGGTGTATTGAAAACTGAAACTCCCCCCTTATCCTTAAACAGTATCAAAATAGCACACATTCTTGAAGGTAACAGACCTCCATTGAATTTACTGGGTGGCTGTTATACTACATGTAAGTGGCAGTGAACTGGTTTGTGCTATATTTTATAATTCACTCCCAGAAGAACCATTGTCACAGGTTAATAAAAAAAAAATTAGCCCCGTTTTCTTGACCCCCCCCCAATCCTTTAACCCAGGTTGCCATGGCATTAGACGCCATGTCCTCATTGCAGGAGCTGTCATTTAGAAAAATGGTGGGGAATGTATGAAAAGCCAGGCTATTCGGTGTGGTATGTCAATAGTGGCCGTGTTGTATATTAGGGAATATCATTTTGGTCAGATGTGCCCTGCTCATTTACTACATAATAAGTAAGGCAAATATTTCTTAAAAGACTATTGAGAATGGACCAGTTTTCGACACCGACACATTCACGATAACGGGCCGATCTCTGATGACAATCAATGACATAATTACGCACGTGTACCAAATTACAATGAACCTTACCCGACGATCTTTTGCACAAAGAATATGAATACAAACGGTTTAGCAGTGTTTAGATAATTTCTGGATTCACAAACAGCACATGTTCAAACAAGGGAGATAACTTATGAAAAGTCACATCAAGGGAGACTAATCTTTTTCTATAATCACATCAGGGGTGATAACTCTTGAAATTAACTTAACTATCCATTGGGTCCACTGTTAATCCCCCTCATCATCATATACAAACTGTCTTGGGAGTGTAATTGTGTTGTTGATGTTCACTTGGGTTTGGGTACGTGTTCATATATACTCAATTTTGTGCTACTGAGGCTCTGGCTGGTCAAATCGTCATATTTTTGTCCCCGTGAACCTCGACGAAAACAAACTTTGGTCTCGCTCATCAATGCGACAAAAAAAGTCTTGTCCCATCCAGAGAAGCCGTTAAAAAAATGTTGGTCCCTGTCCTAAATTAACCGGTCTCGTCCTACCGATAATTTTTGCCTGGTCTCAAATTGCTTGTTTCCATCAAACGTTTCCAGGGCCCTATTCAAATACCACCAAGTACAAAGGGTTCCCTGTGCTTTGCATGGTTCATGGTCATACTTTATTACAGTTAGAAACCAACACATTTACTCTGAGTATGGTGGTATTGATTCAAGTGGAATTTTGTTGTCATGATTATGATATGTCCAGTATACAAATACTTATACCTGTCGTTTCCATGCTTTGAATTACTGGAAGGCTCCAAGCTAACTAATATTAAAAGGGATGATGAGTTAATGCATCATTCACGTACAACCTCCTGTTTTTTAACCATTAAATATATACAACTGTACCGATATTGACTTCTGTGAATTTGCCTCTCTGGTGCGGGGGGTCTTGATTTTTTTTGAGACCTCATTGGGGGGGGTCAGAACTTTTTTTAGGGCTCCGATAGGGGGGGGCAATAACTTTTTTGAAGATCACTTGAGGGGGGGTTGGCACTTTTTTTTACCAATATTTTTTCAATGCACCGGCCCCCCCCCACCTCCGATAAATTTTGACCGGTCCCTAACAGGGTTCTTATTCTTTCACAGTTATTAAATTCCATGACTTTCCATGACTTTTTTTTGAGAAATTCCATGACTTTTCCATGACCTTTTGCTGTATTTTTTTTACCGAAAACGTGATTTTCCCGGATCCCCGAACTTCATTTCGTCGAATGTCGCGTGTTGTCTGTGAAATTGCCAGAATCTTCCATCAGTGAATCAGTTTTCATTTTACTATTTGGAAATTATTTTTATTTAATCAGACCCCATTAACAATATTGATACGGATTTATTGCTGTCTTGATTCTCTTTATTATAGCGAGCGGAGCGCGGCCGCTTGCGAAGCAAGCTCTATAGGTATTGCGTAGACGTGCATATATGAAGCAAAACATAGCAAAATTTAATGAAAACAAAGCAAAATAACAACAACAACCGATATCCCTTGAACGAGAAAACGGTGATTTCCGTTTCCGGCACCCATGGAGAAATTGCATGCCGGGACAGATTCAGAACATAAATTTATGAAGACATAAAAGAAGAAACATATAGCCTAGCTGGCATGTCATTTTTCGAAAGGATTTCAATTTATGAATAATTATACACAGATGAAAATAACTGTAGACTAAAAATGATTCGTTATCGGTTATGCGACTTTCGTCCTTGTCGAAGATGTCCGATGCAAAACGCAGACCACGTGACCAAGAGTTCGATCAAAAACGTTTCGCAGCGAAGCGGCACTCAAAACGGTGCACATCTTTCGACAAATTTAGTTCTATGGCAGGCAAAACCTGCATAAAATTCATATCTATGGAAAGCTTATTTATTGCGTTTTTTAGATCTGAAGTATCGTGTAAATACGGTGAGGCATTTGATAGAAAATAAACATTAACGACGTAGTCATGGTTGTAAAACCAAGCCACTCAACATTGCCAAGAATCTTGACTTCGAGGGTCCTATTATTTACCGTCCAGATACGCCCAGTCAAGTCCAGTGGCGTACAACTCACGTCCACTAAAGTTCAGAAGAAAAAAGATAACCGCCCAGGCACTCATTCAGCCACCAGTGACGTCCAGTAGCAAATGCCATGTCCAGTGGAGATAACTGTACACCCAGCATTTGAAAATGGTGATTTTGCGATTTAAGTTTAAAATTTGAATTAAAAGAACTGAGTTCGAAACCTATTTTTTGTATTATCATTCTAACTTGATTGTTAATTTTAATTTCGAATTGCAATTTCAGTTTTTTAAATGAAATTTCAGTTTTAATTTAATTTGATCAAGATTAAAGTAAAATTATTTGTGAATACTTGAATTTGAATTTGAATATAATTTTAACTTGAAATTAAAATTTGATAGTTGAAAAAAGTTTGAAGAAAACTAGAACTAATTTTTGAGTTCACCGCAAAATCAAATTAGTTCAAAATTGTCTCTAACCTGAAGCTAGGGAGAGTATGTTTCAATTTAAACTTTCAAAGTTTCCATTCAAAATTAATAATGAACTGTGTATGTTTTATAAACTAGACACCCTCCAATAATACCTGAAAATTGCACACCAGAGATAGGCCTACATATTTTTTAACATTTATTTATGGCAATTTATTTGTATTTCCACATTTTAATGACATGAGAACCGTACCCCAGTTACAGATGAGAGGGAGGGGGAAGCCCCCGCCCCCTCTATATATTTTGCGATCCCTAAGACTAGTCCTGAAAATAACCACACTATATTTGTGGGTCAAGCTTTACCAAAAAATGTGAAAACAAACCAAAGAAAAAAACAAGATTGCCACCATAATGACCTCACATTGACGGCATTTTCAAAACAGATATCTTTAGACGATTTTGGTCATATTACCCCCCCCCCCCATCCCCCACTACCATTCCCCATTGTAGACACAAATGAATTTAAATATCAATATCCAATATGGTTAATTATGGTTTCATGTCTTCTTTATCTATAACTTTATAGATTATAATCATAGCCATTACAAGGTTGTTTCTGTCCATTATGGTAACCGCTCTCTTCCATTAATATTTTAGCATTCAAAATCATTCATTAAATTAAAATATGTAATTATAAGCATTCTATCAATTCCTTAAATTGATTTAAAATGTAAAAAGAACAATATCCCAATGTTGATAACAGACAATGAAATGATTAAGTCGATTGGTTTTACAGTCGCACATAGAACTATTTTAACATATCTGGTAAATCTATTGGCTGTAAATGTTTGCAAATATTGTTCCCATTTGACAGATAAATTAGTAGTTTCGTCTTTATGTTCAGATCTGTCTATTAATCACGATCTATTCACTTCAGTCTCAACTTTTGAACATGTCTATTACAAGGACATTTAGTTTGGTTAAATGGAATCTACTCCACCAAGGTTTTACATATTATGTGTACAATAAAATTAGAATTGAATTCCATCAGTTAGACTAAAATTTGTGACCATATATATGTGATGTAGATTTTTTGTCCGATAAAGGAACAGGATTATTCTTATTATAGGACTTTACAATGAAGCTGCCTAATGACAGAATATAACATCATAGCCACCTGGAACATTGACAGGAAATCATAGAACCAGATAGAATTTGAACAATTAAATATTTGATCCAATCTAAAATTAAATCCTATCTGCTCCCCAATTTGGATATGTCGCCTACATAGCGACATATATGATAGGGGAGCATTCATAAGGATATTAATTTATTAAGATTGATATTTGATCCTTCAATATTTTGATGGGGGCTCAAACCAAAACGTGATCGGTACATGGATCAGGATTTGACTTTGTGAACCCAGTAAAAATGTTGATATTTGCCTGGAACTGTTCTGGCACATGGAATTCCAGTGGTGGGTGGTAAATTAAGTTCTGCCTTTGTCCGGGGTTGTTTTGAATTGCTGGCTATATCTAAAGAGCTGGCTTTTACTATGATGAGGACAAGCATTTTACATTTGTTTCCTCAAGTGAGCCAGATGATTATTTCTTCTCTATTATAAATTCTGTCACATTTATGATCCTGGGGCCGATTTCATGAAACCTCACTTGAGGCAATTTTCGCACTTGAAAGTTGAAGTGCACTTGAAAACCTCCCTTGACTTTGAGTTTTTGCTTTTCATGAAAGTTCACTTGAACCCGAAATCGCACTTGAGTTCAAGTGTGGTCGGACCTCCCTTGAAAACCGCACTTGAAATAAAAACGTACTTGAAATGACCAATACGACGGGAGATGGTGTCGAAAAATTAGTTTTTTTCATGTGCCCATGCATCATAATACACGTGGGGACATTGTTCTTCATCTCATAGGTCCAAACATGGCAGAGACATATTTATTTGACACCTGAAATTCTACCGATCGGCTTCGGCACATCAAGTATTTTGAGCATGCACTTGATTCTGCGGGGGTACTATTTATTACCAAATCGCACAAAAGAGTTCCAAAAAGGTCACTTCAAACATCACTTGACCA
Source organism: Hanleya hanleyi (assembly GCA_036873755.1). Taxonomy (NCBI): domain Eukaryota; kingdom Metazoa; phylum Mollusca; class Polyplacophora; order Lepidopleurida; family Hanleyidae; genus Hanleya; species Hanleya hanleyi. The sequence continues at coordinate 13,468 of JAVTVY010036494.1, forward strand.
AGTGCGGCCAAAAACGTTTGGTGAAACACAACTTGAGATTTGTTTGAAGTGCACTTGGTCAAGTGCAAAAATCGCCCTTGAAAAAGTCAAGTCAAGTGAGGTTTCATGAAATCGGCCCCAGGCTATGTCGATAAATTCTAGACAACAACAGTACCGTACCACATGGATTGTAATGCTGTAAAGTTCTACATGAACTGACTTTCAAACAAACCATCGGTTTTGATATAAGCACATGCATGAAATATTTGTTCAGTGTAAAATACTCTACAAAACGTAGATAGGAACAAGGAGGCCAAGAAGTTGGAGCAACTCTATCTGCTCCTGTGATGGAAGGGCAGATCAAATCAATGGAACCCTCAAAAGTACAAAAGTACTTTAGATTTCATCCATTTCAAATATTAGCTGTGTGAAACAAGAAATTATGCGAATGAGTAATACAAGTGCAAGTCCAATTGTGTTAATTTAGAGCTGGTGGAAAACTACTTGATATGAATAGGCAAAGCCAGAAACGAGAGGAAGAAGTATTTCTCCGCTCGCTTCTAGGCTTTGCCTATTCATATTATTATTCCATGTGAATTTCTACTTTTTCTGAGTAATTCCACTTAAGAGTAGCTTCCCTTTAAAGTTTTACAGTTTAAAGTTTTAAACACGAATTACCTCCCGTGGCTGTTGACAAGGCTTCGTTGACATCGTGCATATATTATTATTAAAAGGAATTTCACTTCACCTGTTGAAGTGCCACTTGCACTAGAGGAAGAGGTAGGCGTTGCTACACTGTCATCTTTATCAGTGGTTGTAGTGATTCTCTTGACTACTGACAACGTCATCTATACGTTCTGCATTGCAACCGCATGCTTTTCAGTGCCTCGCCCATGTTAGAAATATCAAAGCTTTTCCGGCAAACTTTGCAGCCGGCCTCGCCAGGGGTCTTCCCACGTTCGAGCTACTACCGATAATTATCGTTACAAAGCCACGATGGTCGAAAGGAGCGCTTTCCAGGCATTGTTTCACACAGTCGCGTTTTCCGTTTTCCGTCATTCCCGCCTTGCGCGCCATTTTCTTCACAAATGCATCCTGGGAGTTTAGGGGAATATCAAGGGTGCACTCCGGAGATTCTTTTATTCGGCATGGAATAGACTATGGGTCCGTTTTTCGGCCACCAGTTGTCGCAAAACCTTCAACCCAAATCACCCAAATGTATATATTTTCTGAAAGAGCATGATGAAACTATTATTTTAAGATATAACACTGCTATGTTATAGAAAAATTTAACTCGAACATTCTCCTCCATGCTTGCTTCATTTTTCCTAGAAAAACCCCTTAAAAATGTCGAAAAATGGTCAAATTCGGCTCAATTTCCAGAAAAATCTGTAAGAGCGATTTCAATTAAACTTCTTACTCACGTTCCCTGGTCCGGTCTCAACTTAAAAAGGCAAAAAAAAGGGGTGTCAACCTAACCGTTTTTTGTCAGATTTTCTTCCTGTAAATGAGTCCCGATTTTTAGGCACACCCAAGGGGCATAACTGAGGCAGGACAAACTTTACTCCATGATCCCGATCAGCGTGTAGACGAAGTCAGCACTCGATTTGTACGTACTCGTTTGCAGCGTTGATAATGCTGAATAGGATGGCATTATAGATATAAGCTATTAAGAAGACAAGAAGAATTATGATGTAGCAGAACAAGGGCAGTCTATCGTATTATGAAATTAGAGAGGGGCCATTGCTACGAAACTGCGGAGGACCACCCAAGACCAGTTATCTCCCCTGATGGAAGATTCTGTCAATTTCACAGACAACACCATTCTCAAAGAGAGCCGTGTCTACCCGCGGGAGACCAAAGCGACTCTCATGTAAACTGGTGACATTTTTGAATCTCCAATCTCAAAGCGAGGCAGCATGACATCATCCTCAAAGCGAGCCGTGTCTACCCGCGAACTACTTCCTGTATTAGATAACTCGCTTTCACGGCCAAGTATACATACCGACAATAATTTGTTCGCGATTGATATGCTCCGAAACGGAAAGAGTCATTTCCCAATTATATAGCCCACGTTATGTTTAGCAATTCGCTTCTAACTCGGCGGAGTCAGCAGGTCAGTGACAAGCCAGATAATCA
>JAVTVY010036495.1:0-15894 GCA_036873755.1 Hanleya hanleyi
CTCGTTGATTGTGCACTACCCGTGTGTGAATGTTTGTCTGATTTGGGCAACATTTTACTTCGCTCTCAAAATCCGTTACCTGAAAATCTGGCGATTTTGATTGGTTTAGGGATTGCTCCAAAGAAATTCTTTAAAGGTTTGTGCTTAAATCCAAAATGGCCACCGTGGTTGTTGACTAACCAGCTTCATTATGGGATATATCTCCGTTCGGCATCATAAGTTCAGCGATGTGGACGAAACGATGGTCACAAATCTGACGGTAAAATAAGAACAATAATCCATCGGCTTAAAGGCCTAAAAATAAAAATAAATTGTGCCTGCTCAACCCAAAATCCTGGCCGGTATATGATGGTAAACGAACGAGCCAATATTAATGAAAATGAGCAGAGTGTCTTTGCCATAATTTATTCTTCTACATTTTCAGAATACTTCTTCATTCTCGGACAAGAACATGGAGCGCCACTCTGACCGGTCTAGATTGCCAAACTCGAACTTGTATATCAATCTTGCCGAGAATAGGAGGGAGACTGTGCATACAGCAGCAACTTCTGGGAAAGTGGTTTGGCAAGTGGAACCTCTACTTGAATCGAGTTGCAATGATCCATGGGATACGGAAGAGCATGATATTCACCAGAGGAGTCAAACCTGTAAAAATAATAAAATAACATTGACCACAACAGGATATCCTCATCTGATTTCCTCTGATCATCTCTCCTTTGTTGGTGGAATAAAGCAATCAGACAGACATAATGAGGTATGTACGTATCTGTAGGATGTACAAGTTTCTACACTAGAGGCTGAAAAGAGAACTGCGAAACATCAATATGCCATTCATTCATTTGTTAGTCCCTCAGCAAAATTTGGTCCATAACTCATTGTCATCAACAGTGACGTCGGTCTGTTTATCGTCATTGTTACCTTGATACATGTGTCTACTGGTAAAACATAGTCAGGTTCGCCAAATTCATACAGGAATTGCTGCTGGCCATGGGCCTGTAGCCTGTGGTTGAAGATACCCGACCTTGACCTAGTTTTCGAGGTAAAATTATATGTTAGAAACGATTTGACGCGACAAGCATAGTATATATAGAAGCATTATAGCCAATCTCCTACAAATAATATGTTATCAACGCTCCCCCCATTGTATATCTTAGATCTTAGCATCTTGCATTAACGCGAACGTCCACCAATCCTGACATCCTTCCCGTTTCCTTGGAAGAGCTTCTTCTTTGAATTAGCTGAATATATACACCGATGTTGTCAAATATCTCTATGACATGAGCAGATAACCCCAAACAACATGGCGTCAGCTTGTTCCATAACACAGGGTAGATTCGTGATATTTAGGGACTGCTATCTGTATTCCGACTATTGGAAAACTGGAGGTTATCATTTGACCCCTTCCTGGCGACAAGTGGACCAGCCCAAGTGCATAGACATAGTAACCGCGTGTCATTCAGCTAATACATATACATGTGATGGGGTACTTCGATTATAACTAGCCTTTCCAAATTCTATTACAGAAATATGGGCCCAATGGTCAAAACATGGATATGACTGGTAAAAGTAGATTTGCTTTGCTGTTAAAACATGTCTTGAAGCGTTATAATATATCTATAGCCAGGCTTTCCAAATTTATACCACTTATGATGGACCAGAAAGATCCCAAAGATTATCGATTGTATCTTATTGACTTTCTGCTAATCTGCGCCATTTTCTTATGGCTAGCCCAATCAGTCACGCGAGTTTGACAAGCTGTCTGACTCACTAGTTTGTTAAACTCGGGTTTAGATTGATGGAAGGAAGAATGATGACATAATTTGAATGGCACTTAGGTTTACAGTGGATGGGTTGTCGCGCATGCACACCTTGTTTTCTTCAAAATCCGCGGAAATCCCGATAGATTCTTGCAATTCCATCCAACGAGAATCTACGGGATTCCATGTTATTATTCATGTACATTTTGATATTTTTTGTTCTAATTATGGCAATCTAATTTAATACTCGTTATTTCAATTTACGGGAATTAGATACTTGGATTCCCGGGGAAAACAAATCCCTGATTAGGACATTATGCATCGTAGCGAGTTTTAGTTTTAGTCAATATTTCGGATTAACACTTTCCAGATGTCACTCAATAAACCGTGAACATTATTTCCCTACCGAACAGTTCTTAGAACGTAATTTATGTATGATTGTTGGATCATCGGTGAACAGTTAATTGCCATTGTTATCTCTCACTTATACCCTGAACGGGGAACACGGAATCGCTGTACTAATATTCAATATTATACTCTGTTACAGGTGACCATGCGAGGAAGTTCCCAGAAGCCTGCTGAACAAGATGGAAAAAGGTCAGATAATAGAAAGGTTCCTGGCAAGTTATCCATGCTGTTGCAGGAAAACCAATATTCTGCTGAATCGGAAACACTGGAGAATGAACACAGTACTGAACATTGCAGGGTTACATCTTTCCCGTTGGAGAGAGTTGCATCAATAATGCAAGGTCACAATGACAAGTTTTTCTCTTCACCTGAGGAATCCCATGACGTTTGTCAGAGGAACGGGAGAGATCAGCCTAATTATGTGGCTGACGTGCATCGTCCTGTTGTACTTGTACATACACGGGATTCAGTGAATGTGGCACAGAACAAAAACGAACCTAGTATATCTGAGCTTGACATACCGTCACAGAAAAAGATCAGTGTTTCGGTACATAGATCCTATGAGTATAATCAACGATTTGTGCACACATGCATGTACTATTTTGTGAAGTCCAGTGTTCCAGAACGTATAAACTTAGATGAAGTCGATTGTGGGGAATATCATCGTGATGATAATTATTATGATGGTAATTCTACTCTGCGTGAGACAGAACAGCATTCAGATGTATCTGAGGACCGAGATATTTCAAAAATATCAGATATTACCGAAAATTCGAAAAGATTTTTCTGGCAAGAATATTCACTTTTGCGAAGCTGTTCCATAGTTTCTAGGATTCCAGAAAATCATGATATATCATTTTTGTATGGAGACTTTTTCATTCATGATGATCTGGAAAAATTATTATTTGAACAGACAAATGCGGATATCGCTTGTGTACTTAGAGACATCCATGTCGCTATCAGAGTAGTCGACGATTCTGAGGAGCATCTCGGTGATAGCCTACCAAACATGCTCAACATCTCTACAAAGGCACTGAAACTGAAATACAAATATGATACTTGTGATGAATTGCAGCCTGTGAAAACTGATTTTCACAAACATGAAGTTTCACCAAACAAAGCAGAATACTCAGAAGGGACATCAAAGTCCTTCTTTCAAGAAAAGATCTTTCTAAGAACTTATGCAACTGTTGTGTTAGTAGTATTACTCTCCGTCATATTGATTGGAATACCGGTATTGGCATACGCTTATTTCCTGGAAAACCTTTCCAGGACATTTGAAAGCTATGTCATTTGCAGAGGCCTCACTTCGGACAAACCTGTCAACTACACTTTAAAGGGTCATGGCGAATGTACAGACACGCATACATGGCTGTTCAAGGATAGTCCATTTGTGACCATTGTCACTCTAACTACATTGCTTACAACAGCGTTCTTGTCATATTTCAATGGAAAAGCTGTTTTTCTATTTGACTCCAAGACAAAAGCTCAAGAGAAGGATGTTTTTGCCTCCTCACAAGATGTATATGCGTTGGACAAACGAATAGAAGATTTGGACCATTCACGGTTTTCACGAGGATGGCCTTCCAAACTGAAATGGTATCTTGAATATGGATTTGATGCATTGTCCCAGGTATCCGCCTTTGTTTATCCTCTTAATGGAGCAGGGTCACTTGAAAACTACTTCAGACAACTGTTTTACGAGTCACCTTTCAATGTAGAAGAACAGATGAAGTATGAATGGGCACGGTTACACTCCTTCAAATCCTGGCCAGAGTGGGCTCCGTCATTTCCCTCTCAGCTAGCAAAAGCAGGCTTTTACTACACTCAACAAGCAGATAAAGTCGTTTGCTTCTCATGTGGAGGATCCATCCGGGGCTGGAGACGTAACATGGTCCCTGTCGATGAGCATAAAGTGAGGTTTCCCTCTTGCAAGTTCCTCACTGGCGTCCAAGGCGACAACCATCAGATTCCTGAAGAAACTCGATTAATTTCTTCTTCTGGTGATCTTTTTTCAGCCCTGAAAACGCCAATGCCATCGGGGCCATCCGGATCTCAAGGGAGCATTAACAACCACACACTTCCAGGTGGAGCTCAAGAGGTTGGTGAAGCTGAGGAGATTAGTGGTGGCCATGCCACTTATGCCTCCGCTCCAGTTTTGGTAGCGGACAGTGGCTACACTCGCTTGCCACCGTTACATTCGGCAGCTGTAGATAGTGCTCAGCCTAGTGCCTTCGAAGAAAGGATGAAAAATGAAGGCAGTCGACATGCCACTTTTCGTTCTTGGTCCAAAGACGACGTGGTGTCGGTGAGGGATCTGGTAAAGGCTGGGCTTTACTACACAGGAAATCGGGACGAGGTAAAGTGCGCATTTTGCAATAGCATCTTCGGCAACTTCCAACCTGGCGACGATCCAATGGTTAAGCATCGGTTAATCTTTCCAAATTGCAACTTCGCTCGAGGAAACAGCACAGATAACCGAGCCTTCTACCCTAACCCACGCACCGATCAACCCAGGCCTCATGAGCTCGCTACCAGATCATTGCCACAAGCCGTTCTAGGCAGACAGAGTCAGACTGCATCGGAACATACCAGCACAAATATCCTAGATGATTTAAATCAACTTGGCGTTTTGTCATCTAAACCCAAGCGCCCAGAATATGCCCTTCTGCAGTCCAGGGTGAACTCTTTCCAACTGTGGTCTCCGACTCATGAGCAGTCGCCCCAAGATCTGGCTGTGGCAGGATTCATGTATGCTGGTGAGTCTGTAGATCCGAGTTGTGCCTAATTATTCCAGCTTGACGTGTGCCTACAGTACGGTACTAGGCAGGGATAGAAATATGCTAATAATTTCAGCAGTTCCACTGACAGGTAGCAATCATCTGCACTTGTCTCATCTGATCAAAGGAATAATGTTTTCATTGTACAAAAACAAGAAAAAGAAGAACGGTGCTTCTTGTTGTGCTTAGTATCGTCTTTAAGTTACGGATGCTCAATTTTCTAGATCCCTTTATTTTTATCGAAAGAAAGATTAAATAGGCCTATTCCAAGAATGTGTGATATTCGAAGCAAGCCAACGCATCCACCAGCAATAGTGGAAAACAACTTCTGTGTTCGGTAGATGTAAGCGATAGTAGACGTGACATAAATTGAGTAATTCATCAGAGGAATAACATGAATTAATTATGAAACGGCTGCCAATTTCCAAACTCTCAAATGTGACAGGTAACAATTTGTCAGGACATTGACTTGCTAAATGTAGCTCTGAGTGACAGTAGACAGGAGTAAATTTCAATTCCTGACCTTTTTTGTACTGGTTACCAGGCTGGTGATTACTGGCCACGGCTAGTCTTGATCTATAGGGTTCAGCACAGACCCTCAAAACAGGAGTTTTGGGGTGTGCGGACGGTGGTATTACGGTGAAGTGTCGAAATATGGGGTCTCTATATATAACTCCATGCTTTATATAAAAATACACCTGAAACGTACTTTGTGTGAAACCAGAAATAATATAGTGTCAACTATATACAGAAATAAACGGTGTACCTCCAAACAAAATACATCAGCATATTCTACAATTGTCACTCTATATATTTCCGTCGTCAAATTAGTTAATTTGTGCAATTTTATACATTTGCCGGGCGATTCAAAATCCAACCTGACTGTGCATTCACAGAAGATGATCGCCCCGCTTCTTTCAATTCTGATTGGTCAGTCGCGACACGCCTCCGGCAAGAGAGATCACATACTGATCAGATGACCAATCAGAATTGAGAAAGAAGCGGGTTATCATCTCTCTGTGCCGGGTTGAATGGGCAGTCATGGTGGATTTGAATCGCCCGGCAAATGTTTAAAATTGCACAAATTTACTAATTTGACGACGGGACTATATAGAGTGACAATTGTAGAATATGCTGATGTATTTTGTTTGAAGGTAAACCGTTTATTTCTCGTTCACCCAAAGTGCGTTTCAGACCTTGATGTATTTTTATATAAAGCATGGGTTATATATAGAGACCCTATATTTCGACACTTCACCATAATACCATCGTCCACACCTCCCAAAACTTTTGTTTTGAGGGCCTATGGGGTTCAGCAAGCCCATCTCTTGTTTAATATTCATGAAACAAAAGAGGAAAATATAGTGCCTGGATACACCAATGAGCCTAATTTAGTGGCTTTTCGCAAAATACCGACCGTAACTGCACTGGTAAAAGTCTTACAGAGTGGCCTTTCCAGAAAGAAAGGGGCAATCGAGTATGTTATTTTTTTCAAGAAGATAGGGTATCCTGTACAAGGTGTATGCGTTCTTTTAAATTGACAATCCAGTTAATAAACAGTAAAGCAACTGACTTCAAATCTTTGAAGTGGAAAATGCAATACATGCATTTGGTGAAACGAACAGTTTTGACGAAATTGAAAAAGTTTCGATAGTGGAAAAATCGTCCTTGTTTCCGGAATTAGCCTATAGAGTCTGCCAGAAACCATAGAAAATTATTTTATATACATGTTATTTAATATCAATTTTCTATAATGTTTCGAAGGTATGGGAGACTGTGTGAAGTGTTTCTACTGTGACGGCGGATTACGTAACTGGCTACCGGGAGATTTACCCTGGGCGGAACATGCTCGCTGGTTTCCTAATTGCGTGTACGTGAAATTGTGCAAAGGTCAAGACTTCATCGATACAGTGGGAGAGAGATACCCACGCCTCCCAGTAAGTAGAACACAGTTTGCAAAGTAAAATCTGACACTGTACATGTACATGCAATGCATCAATAACGATGAATCAATCTTCCGATTGACCAAATGGAATATTTTGACTTACATAGTCCTATCACAAGTTGAGATATGTTCAAAGACAATTAAGTCAGAGTATGCATGGCATGGGATGTTTATGGTTGCAGGTTTCTGTTACTGTCGTTACTTGTGTTGCTTGACGATAATGGCGACACCCGCGGACATAATCTTACCGTATTTCTCTGGCACAACACACATGACCATCAACAAAAGGATTTATATTACGGTATTATTCAATTGATTGAGCTGGCGATGCCTAATACATTTTTCATTGTGGTTTTGCGAAGGCGTAAGGGGTCACGTCCGACTGATCGAGACGGTTTCTCGATAAACGAGTTTTCGCTCGAAGTAAAAACCTATCTCGATCCCCCTCGAAATAAATCGACTTGCTTCGAGAATGGAATCGAGATGCCTTCAAATAAAGTTTAAACCATTCGCTCTATATGTACGTCTCCGTGGCAGCGAGACGAATCCCGGCGACTACATTTCCATTAAACCATGGATAATGAAGTACATTAAACATGATTCTTTTAACATTATTTTGTTATTCCGTCTAGAGATCTGTAGTCGTATACTTGCTCTGACAGCGCAATTTTGATGTATGGAAAGGTGAAAAAAACCATCACCAACTGAATTACATAAGTTGGCTCATTGTTATTCAGTGTAAATTATTTCGAACCTGTTTTAGAATTTGAATCCTTTATTAGATATGTCCATGAACTGCGAATTTTAATAAATTCTACAATTCTGGAATAAAATTTCATATGCTCTTCTGACAGTATATCAGAATGAGAGGTTTTGCTTGATATTACTTATTTGATAAGATCTGGACATGAAAAATTGTTGTTCCACGTCTCTTCAAAGATTTCCTCGGTTTTCAGAAATACAGCAGCTTTTAAGACCACAGGAAATTACAAGCGTCTAGTCCGTCATTCATAATCCAGCCGTCGTCCATTAGAGAATATCCGCGTCCATAATCCAAAGACCTATTCCATTTCCATATAACAGTATTAGCACCAAATTCAAAAAGACAAAGTATACATAAACATAGGCTTGTTTCCTGCAAGAGAGAAGCGGTCAACAGTTTTCAATGATGCCGGCAAGACATCATGATGTTCCAAAAATATCAAATCGTATCGCTGATCAGTATTCTTAATCCATAATATTCGTTGTAAAGTCGTCATCTAAAGAATGATGTATCTCAGTCACGCTTTGATTGTGACTGTTCATATGAGTACCATGGGGATCTTGAAGTACATGGGTTCATACGGCCCCTAGCCCCGGGTTAAGCGGAATTAGACACAAGTTACGAAACGTAGCGCCATAGATCTTGCACGCTACGTTCGTATTTTGCTATCAGCATGCGATATGTATCGCCAAATTTGAGAAAATTTGAGTGGAGGCGCTTGATGGAATAGCCCTGTTTTATAAGTTTCTGCAACAATGTTTTGTGACGTTGATTAAAATCATCACATTTAACACAGGATCTAGCAAATGCTACTAAGCGAGATATGTATACGCCATATGCAGGTCCCACTGGAATGCATTGAAAACCTGATAATATAAACATAACGCGCGATCGAAGTGTTTGAGCATTCCATATAAGCTTTTCGCACTGACAACACGTGGTATTGTTGTAGTGAAATGTACATGAACGTTGATTTTAAGCCTGATTGCACTCTGAATTGGGCGCTAATTGCTTTCATTTCCCTCTCTCTCTTTCCGTTGTTGTTTCAAGCCGACGATTTTCACAGACTGACTGTGGTGTGAATTATCAACACCTCGTGTTCCGATTGTCATTAGTTCCGCTAAACGCTACCAGGCAAGCTTATATCAGAAATAAACTCTGTTGATATAATCTCCTTATTTGAATTATATTTCAAGATAGTAATTCTCAGTAAAATGAAATCTGCAACAAACAATACAAAATTGTAGAAGAAATTACTCACCGATGTTAAAACACCGATCAAACACTTCATTTTTCGGTTGAAACGATCCATGTTTGGTTTAAAACAATTTTATGGAATAATAATTATAGCATGCTTTCATATCATTATTATTCAGATAATATCCAGTTGGTGTGTCATTCCGCGCCGGATATACAATCAGTGTGTGAGAAAATCATTCAATTCTATATTCTTAATTCCTATAGATAAATGAAACGATTTCTCTCAATTGGATTCAGATCATGAATACATCGATTAAACATATTATAACTTGAAATTCTATTTTAGGCTGCGACATGCTTATACGACGATCGCCCCCTAAAATATGGTACCCGCACAACACTCTCATCGCCTGAAAACTAAGAAACAGCCAATTTAAGTCCAAAAAAACATGGACATATACAAACCGGGACCACCTTCGAGATTACCGATCAATTTTGTATCCATCTCGAAAACCGGGATCTTTCGATCGAGATAGAACCGGGAGCAAACCGGGAGGCGTCGTCAGGGTTCCCGGTTCTGCCCTTCCGGTTTCAGCCGAGAAATTTCTCGATCCATCTCGAAGGCATCGAGAAAGTGCCTCGATTAATTGGACGTGACCCCTAACCACTGTCCATTTTCGGTGCGTATGCCTAGCTCTCGGCTATAACTTAATCGCCGCATAAACGTAAAGGCCCTTAATTACAGGTGTCCTGTTAGTAAAATGCAGGTTATGTTCTTAGTTACAGAAATCGATTGTATTGTATTCATCTGATATATAGCGTGTTGTCGGTTCGAAAACCCAGTTTGCGTACAATGTGTACAATCATAATGCAGCTTGGGAGGTTTCTCGATTGTACAGGGATATGTGTAGCCAGAACACTCCTAATCTTGGCATGCATGAACGCAATATTTGGCCATCAAATCCCTTTGTATTGAGAACTGTATTTTATTTCTTTTTCAAAGGTTGGAATCCCCAGTTCAGCCACTATTTTGACAGAAGAATCATCTGCTGCTACAGGTAACTGAAGTCATTTTTAACATCTGTTTGATTCGTTGTTAAATTCTTCATTTAGATCTGGTTGCACTGCGGCCATATCTTTTCCAGGTACTGAAAGAAAGATATATCTGAATTCGAATTCTGTGTGTATACCTTCCTTTCCGATGGTAGAGTCTTGTATATTTGAACTTTTCAATTCGGGAGATACAGATTCCATTAGTCTTCTGCATTAACACTATTAAGTTAAGGACTATCATGCATCTCTTCAACAGGCAACACCTCCAATGGAATTGGGAAAATAGTGCAGGATTTATTAATCTCTCCACCTGGCCAAAGTGCTGTGGACATGGGATACAGCACAGGATTTGTCAAAAGAGGGCTAGTGAAGTACCTCAAAGCGCATAGTAAGTGTGTGGCTCAAGATACTACATGGGCATTGATATAGTGAGCAGTTAAGGTCAAATATTTCTTGACTGATAATCATATTTGTGTCGACTTGAGAATGGGCCTGTCTTTGTTAGTTTCAACGAAGTCATACTGAAAATAGTGAGCTCTCGCAAGATCAGAAGCGTGGTCTGATCTAGCTGTGTTGTCACATAATACCCACAAATACTCACAAATCTGATTGGACTTATCGGGAAGTCGATTTCCAAAAGGCGAATTTCAAAGTGAATTTATTAATTACCCAGGCAGCATTTGGTACGCTATTGTGGGCAAGGTAGAATTTAATTTATTCTATACATTCTCGGATTGTATCAACAGATAAAAAGGGCGGGGATAAGGCGCACTGTCGACATTGTCTGGATCAACGTTCTTTGAATACCTGTGAGGTGATAATTTTGGAGGGCGTCGCCTTGCACCCTATGAAGTGTTATCAATGAATGATTATAGACGTTAATCTGATTATGATGAAACCGTGGTACTAAGAACTGTAAAGAGATTTGTGAGACGAGATCCACTCTTGTCAATCACAGGTCCTGACCTAGTTGGTTCTGAGAACGGCTTCAATGTCTTGTGTTGGGTGGATAGGCTGATATACAGCTCATGACGACAGACTCAACAGTCATTAGAATATTGAACCTGAAGTTTAGAATGACTCACATTCCTGATTCTAACAAAATCTACATTAGAGGAATCATAACAACTCAGAAGAATAAATTATATGCTTCAACGTTATGCGAATAAGTTGTTCAATCCAGTAAATTCAACACTTGTAAAGACGCAAGTGAGCCACATTTCATCTTTTGGTTTAGGCCTATTTTGATCAGCGTTGTCTATCTGTCCGTCGTCGATGTTGATATGACATCTCGAACGGATTATAGTGATGTTTCTAACTTAATACAACATATGCAGCTGACGACAGAGTAGAATCATATTGTTGATAATGTTGAACCTTGGACTTTTTTAAAAGAAAGTCAAATTATGAGGTATATGCAGGTTTGATATCTTTAGCACAATTGCTCTTCGATAATTACCCAGAACCCCATTGAAGAGCAGTGACCTTGACCTATTTTCAGATGCGAAGGTATAGCCTAGTAGTTGGTTTGTCCAGTTATCACAATATTATCGTATCTCTTGGAGAGAATGAATTATAGACAACCTGTTCCAAATTGTTATCGCATATACAGCTGACCAGGTCAAATATAACAATAAGTGGGCTTAGTACTTATCTTGAAAGATTCTTCATTTTAACACCACATCTACATATGGCTATTCACTACAATTTTACCTATCATTGTATATTAATCTAAGATTCAGTTGCCATGTTACCCCAATATCTCATACACGTGGATACACCTCTCACATCAACGCCACTCAAGAAACTGGTGACGAAACTGAATCATATTGTGGATAAGTGGCCTTTACCTAGTGCTTCAAACCTACAGCTATACACCAATAGAAGGATAATGACCCAACTGTCTTAATTTACACCATACATACATCTTCCACCGTATATGGTACAAATAGAATTTGTTTACCGATACAGATGGAACATCCTCTGGACTGACAGCACAGGCATTGATGGAAATCCTTCTACAGATGGAGGACAACGGTGAAGATGGTTCAAGTTCAGCAGACAGTGGAGATGATGCCCCATCATTACTTGGTAAATTTGTTTTTCTCGGAAGTCACAATTCTTTCTTTTAATAAATAATTTGTTTTGGTGGTACATTTGATATATTGAAATTCTGATTTCAGCTGATGCAAAGTCATTTTGTTCAGTTTACTCAGGTATGTCAAAGAAGTGGTGTAAGAGCTACCCGAAGAAACATGATAGTTCCGTGATATATATGTGAATTGATATCCATGCCTTAACTGCTGTGTAGACGTTAGTCCGATTTTCTGCTGACCCAAGTGTTTTACCATCTGAGTGGGTTTGCGTATATGCGCAAAGCATAGTAATTTAATCTAGACTATGTGTTTCCATACACTAATCGTTGACCATATGTCAACAGAACGAGTTTCGCGACATACAGAACTTACCACATTGGTATGAAATTCTCTCCAGTATATACCAATTCTGCCTTTATCCAACAGTTCACGGGGATCGAACAGGTTCACATAATGTTTCAACAGACTATCTACAAGTACATGCATCCCTGATGCATAACATGCAGGAGCTGTTTGACCGTCTTAGTTCATTAATATCATTGGGGCTAACAAATCTGATCGCAGATATATATTAATGTATTCTTTCGCACTACAACATAGAAGGGATATTATTCAAGGGGTGTTTCGTTTGTTTATAGAGTTGCTTGAATTTCTTCTTATTAATATCTATGTGAAATCTGACAACACAATATATCAACAGCATATAGGTTTTCCAATGGGTACTAATTTTTCACCCTTTTCGATTAACGTTTATCTGTTATCTTACGAATACGACTGTATGTAGCTTGTCAATCACCAAATGTTATATTGACGATATCCTGGTTGCGGATAATCGCTATATAAATAACGCACCGAAGGATATATATCCACCTACACTTGATTTGAAGGAAACTACAGATAGACCTAACGGCACATCATATTTAGACCTATAACTCAATAAAAATGAAACGGGCCTTCTCTCCCGTCGAAATTACAACACAGCTGATTACAATTTCTAGATCTTAAGCTATACTTTTCTGGACAGTAAAATTTCAGTAAGACCTGCATATGGCGTAATCATATCACCCATAGCAGCATTTGCTAGATCCTGTGTAAAATGTGCCGATTTTAATCAACGTCACAAAACTGTATTGCAGAAACTTATAAAACAGAGATATACCACCAAGCGTCTCGACTAAAAATTTCTCAAATTTGGCGATATATATCGCATGCCGATAGCGAAATACGGATGTAGCGTACAAGATCCGCTTAACCCGGGGCTAGGGCCGTATGAAGCTATGTACTTCTAAAACCTCATGGTTTTCAAACGAAAGATCACAATCAGAGCGTGACTGAGGTTCCACATTCTCTAGATAACACCTTTACAACGAAACTGGAATAAGAATACTGACAAGTATATATTGAGAGTCCTTTTCTTCATATTACGCAATTTTGAATGCAACAATTCACATTACTCATAAAGATAATTACTTTCATTTATCACCAGCGGACATCCTCAAATCTCAACGCAAAACTGCTGTTCTCGATGAGTCAGAGCTTGGAGAAGAATTTGGTGAGATATATTTACTACGCCTATATACACGTAATACATTTTTCAAAATGCATTGTATTTGTAGTACTTGCATAGTGGAAGTACTTGCATTGTACATGTACCTCCATGTTATATTATATAATTAAGAATGCCACAAATCGTGTAATGGTAAAATACGTAAACGTGAAATAGTAACCCCCAAATTTCTTTAATTCTGCATAAAAAAAGCCGTCTTGTGCAAACAAAACGCCCACCTTTTATATTGTTAACGCTCTGTCTGTTTTCTACATTTCATTTTGGGCTTTTTAATAATGACCGCGTGAACCAAGATAAAAAATTGACCAAAAACAAATTTAAATCATTTTCGTCAATCTAATTAAAATTAGATCCTATCTGCTGCCCCATTTGGATATGTCACTTGTAAGATCTAACCGGCTTGCACTAACGCGAGTGTCAACCAATCCCGAGAACTTTTCATACTGCTTTGAAGGGAACATAATGGCAGGGGCTCTTTATTTGGCTCAGCCGAATCAGACGCCACGTTGTTGGGTTATCTTCTTATGTTGCCGCATTCCCGCCCGTTTGGCGCCATAATGCGGGGTACAAATGTTGACTGGTCCTTACGCGGAATATGGAAAGATATTTGGATTATGGACGCTGATATTCTTTAAAGGACGACGACTGAATTATGAATGACGGACCAGACGCTTAAAATTGGCATTAACCTTACCCTCTCTCCCGGACTGCAAGTACAGTAGTTAAAATTTGGCCGTGATGTCATAATGACCATTAAATATTCATGACCTGGGCGCTCTGAACACTACATCCAGACGAAATCAGTAAGATCCTACATAGCGACATATCCGATTGTGGTGCATCTGTACGATAATAATTTATTTAGATTGCATTTTCATTGAACTCGGTAGCAAAAACAGCCATTTTATACATCTGGACTACATGTATGTATACAGTCAGAACTGCACTGCAATAGACACATTTTCAGATATATTGTAAATAAATTTTGAACTTCTTTCTTGCCGTGATCTGAATGTACTTCACTTCAATATATCGTTTTTTATCATGGATTATTTTACTGAAAACTGCAGACACCAAATCCTTGAGAGACAAGAACCGTGAGCTGATAGAGCAGACCCTGTGTAAGATATGCCTGGAGAAGAAGATGTGTATCACTTTCCTACCCTGTGGACACCTGGTCTCCTGTGAGGAGTGTGCTCCAGCCCTCAGAAAGTGCCCAATATGCAGGAGTAACATCAAGGGGCGGGTCAGGGTTTACATGTCATAAAAAGGGTCAAACTGATCCAGTCTGGAGGTGGGAACAGTAACGTCGACCTGGTCCATGACGATGGAGATAAAAACCATGCCGACTGGGCTGGCCTGGCACCTTGACGAAAACCTGTTAAGAGTATCAGCGTTAGAGGAAGGAAAGTACATGTACCCCATTCTGAGTAGATTAGCGAATTAACTGGCAGTGGTTAGGGACTGTTCAAAATTTATCGACGAGGGTTGCGGTGCATTTCTGAGGGTGGTTGGGGGGGGGGCAGGAAGTTTTTTGTTGTTCGGGAGGGGGGGCGCTACATCTTCTTACTGGTCCAATCAGGAGGGGTGCTTACATTTTTGCCAAGTTAAGTGGGGTGGGATCACTTTACTTTGGTGCCTCAACCGCATTCCCAGGTGGGCTTCTAGAGGGTTCGACCACAGGTATTGGCAACAGTTAGGGATAACCTTCCTCTAGAACTAATAAAACATGTAATATTCATAAATCTGATATGCATATTTCATGTAGATGCATGACAATAATATTTAATATTCCTTTTGGCACCATTCAATTCATCATGTATATTTGTTAATACATGATCGCCTCTTGGTTTGAGCAATTTACCTTGAATGAATCCAAAGTTACTCAGCAAAAACAACTTTTTTACATCCATTTGCAGAGTAAGGTTATCCCAAACTAATATGCAAAGGAACGATGAGTTAATGTACGGTACAACCTTATGTGTTTTTTTGCTTAAATAATATACCATTAAATATATACAACTGTACTGACTTCTGCGAATTTGCTTCTCAGTTACGGAGAGGGGTCTTGAGTTTTTTTAAGGCCTCAGTGGAGGGGGGGATCAAACTTTATTAGGACTCCGATAGGGGGTAATAACTTTTTTAAAGTTCACTTGAGGGGGATTAGAACTTTTTTTCGATATATTTTTTCAATGCACCGACCTCCATCCGATAAATTTTGACCGGTCCCACAGACATGACAAATTAGAGAAAAGATAGTTGCGACCATAATTTTGTTTGTCTTATTTTTCCCATGATGTTATCAGACAAAGAATATCAAGGTGC
>JAVTVY010036496.1:0-16967 GCA_036873755.1 Hanleya hanleyi
ACAGTTTTCCAACAACAGCGGCAATATCTTCACCATGCAACAGGTGAATTCATCGATATTGAAGAAGAAGAAGAAGTAGAAGAAGAAGAATAAGTAGAAGAAGAACAGACTGCGGATGGGGAGAACACTTTGACGACAGTTCGCAACAACAGCGGCAATATCTTAGCGAAACAACCGGTGAATTCATCGATATCGATGGCACCACACAAGACGAAGATGAAGAACAAGAAAAAGAACAAGAAAAAAGAAAAAGATAAAGAAAAAGAGCAGATGGCAGTTTCGCAGCAACGATATCTTGACTACTACTGCGCGGAAATAACAAGAATGCACAGGGACACAACATGGGGGTGGTAAAGCAATTATCCTGTGTCAAATGTATTAGTCACTGCGCCAAATTCGCTCTATTTCCCTGTGGACACCAAGCGTGATGTGCCTGCTGTATCGCCAAACTTGCACGAGCACCAACCGCTACGTCCAGTTGCAAACCCGTCCCGTGTGCATTCGTGACGCTGAGATGTCCCCTATGCGCCAAGAGGAGGGAAGAACTGCTCCAATGGGTGTAATCCTTATACCCTCCTAACGGTCCGTATCAGGACCACCAATTACACCTGAAAGGGGGAAGGCTGTCTATTAGCACAAAACTAAACATCAGCTCCTACATGCACACACCTAGGTAAATAATTAAATAACACTTAGTGCACTTCCTACTAACAGCACCCAGGTAACAAAAATAACACCCACACACTATTAGTATGAATGTACGGTAATAATATACTACTCCAATAGATATACCGAGTATACCCGGAAAAAGCCGAGTGTAAAAAAAATTTGTTGTGAAGAGGTGGAGATTCTGCTGGTGGACGTTTCGTCCCCGAGGCCCCCTGTACAGACCTTTTGGTCTTTGATATATGTTGGCATTTGTGGGAAGTTGATGCTGGGTCGACATCGGGCCTTACAGACTAGTCTTTCGTGTTAATTGCCGTCATTTACATCTGACGACGATACAGCTCACCAATCTCGAATGTACGAGTTGTCAGAGCATTCCCATCATAGCTCTCTAGATTTGTATCTAATACCGCTTATGCCGGTGCTATGGGCCGTGTGGTCATATCATCCATGTTGCCACATGAACAGGTACAACAAAAGCGTACCTGAGATACAACACATATCACGAATCGTTAGATTCCCTTCAGGAGGTAAAAGCATTTTGGGAAAGGTATTGCGCCACTATTTTCAAGAACTCTGGCGTTGAATGTATGTGGATATTGAAAAACTCAAAATGTCTTACGGAAGAACTTGATGCTAAAGGTCACATACCGTACAGACATGTATCACATGGGATTTCTCGACTCTATACTACAATCCCTCATCAGGACCTTATTGACCGTATAAGTTCATTAATAGTATCTGTGTTCAAGAAAACTGATCGTAGATATATTAAAGTCGGAAGCCATAAAGCATTCTTTAGCTCGACTACATAAAAGAGATATCATTCATGGGATGTTTCTTTGTTTATAGAGTTGCTTGAATTTCTCATTAAAAATATCTATGTGAAATTTGGCAGCACAATATATCAGCAGCATATAGGTATTCCAATGGGTACTAATTGTGCACACCTGTTGGCTGACCTGTATCTGTTCTCTTATGAATATGACTATATGCTGGCGCTTTCAAAAACCGATCCACTCAAAGCCCGTTCCTTCTCATTCACCAAACGCTATATAGACGATCTTCTCGCTGTGGATAATCGCTATATAAATGACGCAGTGAAGGATATACACTGGATTTGAAGGAAACTACAGATAGCCCTACAGGCACATCTTATTTAGATCTCTACCTCTATAAAAATGAAGCGGGCATTCTCTCTCGTCGACTTTATGACAAAAGAGATGATTACAATTTCGACATCGTAAACTATCCCTTTCTGGACAGTAATATTCCAGTTGGACCTGCATATGGCGTATACATATCTCGCTTAGTAGCATTTGCTAGATCCTGTGTTAAATGTGACGATTTTAATCAACGTCACAAAACATTGTTACAGAAACTTATAAAACAGGGCTATTCCACCAAACGCCTCCACCCAAAGTTTCTCAAATTTGGCGATACATATCGCATGCTGATAACAAAATACGAACGTAGCGTGCAAGATCTATGGCGCTACGTTTCGTAACATGTGTCTAATTCCGCTTAACCCGGGGCTAGGGGCCGTATGAGCCCATGTACTTCGAGATCCTCATGGTACTCATATGAACAGTCACAATCAAAGCGTGGCTGAGGTACATCATTTTTAGATGACGACTCTATAACGAATATTATGGATTAAGAATACTGATCAGCGATACGGATTTGATATTTTGGAACATCATGATGTCTTGCCGGCATCATTGAAAACTGTTGACCGCTTCTCTCTTGCAGGAAACAAGCCTATGTTTATGTATACTTTTGTCTTTTGAATTTGGTGCTAATACTGTTATATGGAAATGGAATAGGTCTTTGGATTATGGACGCGGATATTCTCTAATGGACGACGGCTGGATTATGAATGACGGACTAGACGCTTGTAATTAGAATAGGTTTACCAGAAGACTATTCTGTGAAGTCATATGACGCAGTCAGTATGTCGGCACCTCTTCCCACTTCCCTTATATGTGTTGTAATTTGGAATAGTTGTAGGGTATGAGGTGTGGGAGATTGTCATAGATGTTCTATGTTTTGGACTGAGGAGGTGGAGATTGGTAATCATAGAGGAGAGGAGATTGACAAATGTAGGGCCTGATTTTAATTGAATGTGCCACGTTAGAAGTCCCCTTTCGGAAGACTGGGTGGCCCTGAAAAGAGACGTTGAAATGATCTTGAAAAGAGTATTACGCCCCGGCCACTTGTTGTTGTCGCTGTTCTATCGATGAACTCGGTCTGGACTTGGGGATGAGGCCGGGGTAGTTCCTCCTCGAGGACTGGCTGAGGTTGTTGTTGTTCTTCTTCTACCAACAGCTCCTGCAGGCTGTCCAACCAGTCCTCACCCTTGCACATTGGCCTGGCTCTGGTCAACAGATTGTGGAGGTCCAGCCATGCCAGGGGTGTCATCTCCCTCGTATTTTCTCGCATCCACCGTCTCACCCCCACCAACCAAAATTCTTTGACGGGTTTGGCGAGTTCTCGCCGTTCCCTCTTTCTCTTTTCTCTCCGCCACCTCGCTGGCCCCTGAGTTGTCGATATTTTGGTTCGTCTTCATGATCTTCAATACGTCTTTACACTTGGAAAGATTGTGATTGAATGCGCCTTTATGCTGAATAGGGTGGATTTTCATTGGCTGTTTAAAAGAGAGCGAGCCTCTTTCATTGGTTCTGTTTCCGCCAAATCGATTGGTTGAAATAACTGACGCTGATTGGTCCAATACGCATGCCTTCTGGGTTAACATTACAATCCTCTTTTTTTGACCAATCTCTGCTATAGGAAATCCTAGGTTAAATGAATTCCTATCCATATAACATTACACCACCGAATCATGACGGACTTTGACGAAGGTAGAGGGGCAATGGAAAATAAAAATATAACGTGTACGGGTACGGACTAGGATAGAGAGGCACGCAAAAATAAAACTATAACGTACGATTCCCCCGTTCCCGGTTAGAACAGCATGGTGGCGCCCATATCACACTCCGCCCTGATTGAAAACGACGTTAAATCCTACTCACTCACTCACCCACTCCGCCCTGCATCATGGATGGTGCTGAAAGCTATTATCCCCGACGTCCATGACTTACTGCACCTCGAAGCGAACTCTGTGGCTACCCGGACTCTTACACCTGGCTGCGCCCTATTGGTGTACCCAAAAGGAGTCGACCTCATCGATAACCGGGCTGTGTGGGGACCCCAAGCCCACGTCTCTTGGTCCCCGGAGGGATGGACCACCTTGAAACGTGTGTTAAAGGGTACAATGGACGGTGATAGCATTCACCTGTGTCACTAGGTCTACATTTTCCGCGGCTCCTTTTTTGCTCAACTCATCTGTCTGAAAGGAGGACATTTTACCCTGGACCCTGATCTAGGGGCGGCCTTGGAAGAAGTAGTTCCCATTGTCGATGAATTACTATATCTATAGGGTGCACACAGGCTAGAGTGTCAGTGTCTTACCATGAAGCAAACACACAACAGCGCAAGCCGGTGGGGCACCCGAGAAGGAAGCCGGTAGAGCGCCCGGAAGGGCGTCCGGAAGGGTACAACGTGGAATAAGGATATTAACAAGGTGTTAACAGATTTGTATTACAGCCCAACCAGTCCAGTCGCTTATAGCGCTGTGGGAGCGCTCGCTCGAGCTGCACATTCCCAAGGTATCAGTCGAGCTGAAGGTCGGGAATGGTTAATAACACAAGACACTTATAGCTTACATCGAGCAGCCCGACGACATTTTCGCCGTAACCGAGTCATCGTAGGAGGCGTAGACGCACAATGGCAGGCCGATTTGGTCGATATGAGTCGATTTGCTGCCCACAATGATGGACATCGGTACATGTTGACCTGTATCGATATTTTATCCAAGTACGCGTGGGTGGTACCCATCCGGACCAAAACAGGAGAGAATCTGGTACGGGCGTTCCAGCAGATTTTCAAGACGGGTCGCAAACCCCTCTATTTGCAAACGGATGAAGGCACAGAATTCCTCAACCGACACTTTCAAGCCTTTCTCAAGAAACAGAAGGTGTTTTTCTTCCATACGTACAACGAGACCAAAGCCTCTGTGGTGGAACGGTTCAATCGGACCTTGAAAGGTCGGATGTACAAGTATTTTACAGCCAAAAACACCAGACGGTACTTCGATGTGCTACCCCTACTGGTCCGAGGGTACAATCGAGTCTATCATCGCAGTATCCAGCGGGCTACCCTCGATGTGACGGAAGGCAACGAACATCAAGTGCGCCGTACGCTGTACTCGATAGAACCTAATCCTATAACTTCACCCCGTTATAAACGTGGAGATGTGGTACGAATCAGTAAAGTCAAAGGACGATTTGAGAAAAGTTACTTGCCCAAATGGAGTGACGAGCACTTTGTCATTGTTCGCCATACGCCCCGAAACCCACACGTCTATCAACTGGAAGATCTAAAAGGAGAAACACTGCAAGGCACGTTTTACGAGGCAGAATTACAACCGGTGGTAAAAACACAGAAAGACTACTACACGGTGGAGAAGATTTTAAAAAACGGAACGTCGACGTGGCATCCCGTATCATTTCGTCAAATGGCAAGGTTGGCCCAGTTCGTTTAATTCCTGGGTCTCAGCCCGTGACATGAAACGGCTATAAATTCTACCTCACGTCTCCTACACCGTTCAGTCTAGGGTTGTACCATGGATACTGCACATCTTCCCTTACTGCTGTCGACTCGAAAAGGACAAGTCGGTACTGTCGTGTATATACTAGCGCTTCTGGGTGCCTTGTTTGGAGGAGTCTTCTACGATATTCTGTTTCAACCTACCATACACTCGTCCAATATCCGCCCCCAACGTCAAGTGCAATCACCCAACACCACCACCATCTCTCCTACTACTACTACTACGCGGAACATTACCAGGGTACCACCAGGTTCTACAGCACGTACCACTACGCGGCCTAGACCTACTCTCATTCCTACTACTACTATACTACTACTACTCTGCGGAACATCACCAGGGTACCACCAGTGTACCTGCCTAGTCCTACCCTCAGGAGCGACCCACCAGCATCATCTTCCACCATCACAGCTACCAGGGCAAAACCACGGAAAGATAGGACTCCCACGACGACTCTAACGCCTAGAGTGGGTATAATACCACGTTTACCACGGCAACGGTACCCTCAGGACTACGACCTTCGGTGGGATCCACGACAACGGTGGTGGGCCTCTGAACGCTTGGCGCGAATCACGAAATAACCTATGGATCCTCGGTGGAAGCATCCCTTCACGTGTCTCATCGCTGGACCGACCGGGTCGGGAAAAACACACTTCTTTCAACGTCTCATCCAACACGGGTCAGCCCTCATTTCACCTCCCGTGGCTCGCATCCTCTGGTGTTATGGAGCTTGGCAGCCTGCATACGAGGAACTGGCACGCATACCAGAACTCACCTTGGGGGAAGGATTACCCCAAGAGGATAGCCCAGAAGATACGTTGGTGGTGGTAGACGATCTAATGACCGAAACCGACAGTCGGGCGACGCGTTTCTTTACGAAAGGAAGCCATCATCGTCGGTTGAGCATCATCTACATCGTCCAGAATCTCTTCGATTTGAACAAAGAGCACCGCAACATCAGTTTGAATGTTCAGTATGTGGTGTTGTTCAAAAAACCCAGAAACGCATCACAAATTATGCACCTGGCAGATGTACCCTAAAAACACGGCCTTTGTGCGGGAAGCCTTTGAAGATGCCACCCAAGGGGCCCACGGTTATCTTCTCATCGACTTGAAACAAGGGACACCCTCGGCACTTCGGTTGCGGACCCACATTCACTTCCTCAACATGTCTACGCGGATACGGAAGCACGCGCCGGCGAGCCGGGTGTTACGCAGCGCCCACCGGAGGTGGTCCGGGCCCCAGCATTGGTGCGGTGTTTGTGTGAAGTCGCTGATAATGTGTTAAAAGGGAATGTTCCTCTCAGTCCCCTGCAGAAAGGGAAATTGCAATGGCACAAGACGGGTCTCCGAACGCTGGTGAAGAAGACAGGGAGTTTAAAGAAAAAGAAACAGGTGTTACAGAAAGGTGGATTGCTCGGGGCACTACTCACTCCATTAGCCGCCTCCGTACTGGGACCATTAGTATGGTCCATCTTGGGTGGAGCAAGCTAACGTCATGGAACATACGAAAAAAATGATGCTGGTGGAACCTCGACTTTTACAACATTAACATTGGTTGACATGAGACTATTTTCTGTGGCCGCGGAGGTTTCTCCCCAGAACCGCATCACCGCGGCAGAATTCGAGATCAAAGGTTGCCGCAACTATAGCGACCTTGACCTTCACGCGGCCTCAGAAGTCAAAGGCCGTGAATGGCCGCTTCCTATACTATAACCTGGAATCAAGGGCATCAAGAGTTACCTCCCTGGAAAAAACTACTTTAAAATGGTACACTATACTACTTTTTACAGGTAGATTATGGTTGCATGTTCGAAACTTTAATAACGATAAATAAAGATTTTCTCATATATCTGTTGAATATTATTCACATATAAGATCTATTTTAACAATGCTATAAAGTATGCCAATGGATGAGTCCCATACTGTAACCATTTGAAACATATATTACATAGTCGTTTGAGCTCCGAGGTATTCCATGTACCACAATCTATAAAGATCAAATGATATTCTACTATCCTTTCCGTCAATTATATTTTTCCAAAAATCTGATATTAATTTGTACAGGGTATTCGCCAAGCTCGCAATACATCATGCATGCATGTTGGGGTTGACATTCTAAGTTTTGTGATGTAAGTTCAGTTCTCGCAATAATTGTGGTATTTATCTGGCCCCACACTTCACATCTATATAGTATATAATATTGGTAATACAATCGAGTCATATAGCTGAACAATAAAGTCTAGTGGCAAATCTAAACTCCTTATCGTTTGCTCACACGCCTTCTATCTCCTCCTCCTCCTCATCAAACATCATCATCATCATCATCATCATCATCCTCCCAACTTGTACCCAGTCCTCCTTGCGTTGTGGCGTTAATGCGTTAAGACGGGCGTCGATAAGTGTTATCACGCTACGATGGCGGTCTCCCTTATCTATTGGTGTAAAATCTGTACACTCAGTCCGTTCCCAGGTGTAAGAATAGACACCGAGGATCATTGGATCGAGAAACCAATAAACCTGGAGCTCTCGATGAGACTGATAAGCCAATCAGATATTTCTGTACAGGGAATTTTCTTTGGATACTCCACACGACACTATTCACCAGATAAAAAAGTATTGCAAAGAAGTGCGCATGGGCTCGTTGGCATCTCAGGACAGATGTCACCAGAAGTTACCTCGATTCCACCAAACATCTCACATAACCCTGGCTCCTATAGAGTCGATGTCCCATGTGCGCATGATTTCAAAATATTGGTGATATATATTGAAGTATAGAGGAAGTGTGTCTCATGGCGGGTACTCTGACCTCCAGGCGTTTCATCCCTCCTCTCCAATAACTATCGCATGAGTGCCTTGAAATGGCTAAAAAAAAATGATAGAGAAGCGTCTGAAAACCAAATTGATCGTGACTAGTTTTAAATTTTCGTTTCATGTCAAGTTCCAACTTCTACCAAGTGTTTGTTCTATCTAATTTAGTGTTAACTCCAGAAACTATAAGCACAGTCTTCAATAATTATCAGTTTCATGTGATATCCGCCTCTCATTTTCGAAAAAGAAATAACATTAATTAGCCCTGGAAATTGGCGCGTTTGGCACCCACAACTTCAAACAAGTCAGCTTTGTATTTATACAACAACTCACGCATCGATGGAGTGACCTTTTCTTGCAGAAGTGTAAGAAGGTGACAATGACTTAAACTTATGAATAAGATGGTTTTATCTGAACAAAATATTTGAGTATGATAAGATTTTTTATTTAATTATTTCTTTATTTAATTGTTTTGCTTCTTTGGAAGAGTTAGAAAGGCAGAAATTGCGAATGTTTTGACCATTCGCCTAAGTGCGTAAAATGAAAGAGAAATGTTCAAAATTTCCCGGGGGAGAACCCCAGCCCCCCAGCCACAACAGTTTAACTTAATGTAGCTTTTTCAAACATGGGAGATAACTCCACAGAACAAATCCTAATACACGTAGGGGAAAGAACTCTGATTATTCCAACCTAACACACACTGTCAGCTAAACTTGATTCAGTTTTGGGAGACTGTGACCTCGACCTTTGACAAATTGATCTTAAAATGTATGGCTCCTCTTTGCCATGCGAGTAAGGTATACTCAAAGTTTGGTACCAATTACAAGCGTCTAGTCCGTCATTCATAATCCAGCCATCGTCCATTAGAGAATATCCGCGTCCATAATCCAAAGACCTATTCCATTTTCCATATAACAGTATTATCACCTAATTCAAAAAGACAAGCATAGTATACATAAACATAGGCTTGTTTCCTGCAAGAGAGAAGCGGTCAACAGTTTTCAATGATGCCGGCAAGACATCATGATGTTCCAAAAATATCAAATCCGTATCGCTGATACCTTGAAACTAGAAATATCGCATGGACAACAAATACATGTTAATGGATGAATGGACAGAACGCAAGATCGCATTACATGATCAATGTATCAATGGACATAAAAATCATGATTTTCACGAATTTCATGATTTTGGAGGGCACAGTGATCTTGACGTTCGACCTTGACCTACATTTTGGTACGTAACATATCATGTCCCCTAATGTATCTACTGACACAAAAAAAAAGATTCTGGGGTCACAGTGACCTTGACTATTGACCTTGACCTAAATTTGGTACATGACAAACCGTCTCCCCGTAATTCCTCAATGGAAAAAAAATCATGATTTTTGACAATGTCACGATTTTAGGGTCACAGTGACCTTGACCTTTGACCTTGACCCACATTTTGATATGTGACACATCGTGTCCCCCTAATATATCTACTGACACAAAAAAAATGTTATTTTTGATAATTTTCTGATTTTGAGGTCACAGTGACCTTTGACCTTGACCTAATTTTTGATATGCGGCACTTCATTTCCCCCTATTGGATCCACTCACAAAAAATTAGCAATTTTTAATGATTTCCTGATTTTTCGCTCACATTGACCTTTGACCTTGATTCTGGAGTCACAGTGACCTTGACTATTGAGTTGGATCTAAATTTTGGTACAGGACAAAACAGCTCCCCGTAATTTCTCAATGGGCTCAAAAAAGCATGATTTTTTTAACAATTTCACAATTTTTGGGTCACAGTGACCTTGACCTTTGACCTTGACCTACATTTTGGTAGGTGACACAAAAAATAACATTTTTTGTGTCAGTAGGTACTGCTGACACAAAAAATGTTATTTTTAATAATTTCCTGATTTTCGAGTCGCACTGACCTTTGACATTCGACCTTGAACTAATTTGTTTGTATGTGACACTTCATTTCCCCCTACTGAATCCACTCACAAAAAAGTAAAAATTTTTAATAATTTCCTGATTGTTCGGTCACACTGACTTTTGACCTCTGACCTCGACCTACATTCGGTATGCAACACATCATTCCCCCTAGGGCATCCACTCACCAAAAATTAGGACTGTAGACGGAAAACTGTCAATGATCAATGATTTCCTGATTTTAGGCAACAATGACCTTTGACCTCTGACCTCGACCTCAATTTTGGTACGCGACACATCGTCTCCCCGTAAGGTATCCACTCACCAAAATTTGGAACTGTGGATAGAAAACACGAGGGACGGACAGACGCGTACGGACGGACAGACAGACGGACGGAAACCGCCATCACATGATACGTCCGCCTTTTGGCGGGCGTATAAAAAAAAAGATCCGTGAAGCCTAGCTGGGCTAAATATACTGAGTCCTCCAACAGACAATAACACACACACACACACACACTACAACGTCTTTTTACAGATAGGCCTAAGTATTATTCCTCATAGTTTTGTTAATGTACCGTATATACTTTTGCTAGCGTATTTCTCAAGGATTCGAAGTCTATAAATTTGTTCGCTGTTAACCGCTGATTCGTTGCAAAGATATTCAGATTTTTGCAAAATTATTTTAAAAAATGAACCTTATGAACGGCTATTTTCAAAAAGGTTTTCAACTTATCGTTAGGAAATCAGTGTCTCAATTTTATAAATTTTGGTCTAGTTCTTATTCTACCGACATTTATTCTTCAATTTAATATTGAACGGAAAACTACTTTACAAAATCGAGCAACTCACAGTTTTAAACACTGAAGTTGAATTAACAATAAAGTAGTCGAAATATCGAAATTCTTGGACATGGATCATGAACGTAGTGTATCAAACAATCTTACAAAATACTTTTTGATAAATAAATCGTATTCCAGTACATTTGGTGAAAAAAAAATGAATATGTGTAATCGAACAAAAAGGCAAAGGTTGGGTAGGTAGGTAGCTTACTTTTTTTGCTGATGAAGATTAAATTGTATGCTGATTTTTTTTTCAAATGGACATCAAGATCATGTATTAAAAGATACTGATGTCAGACATTACAGTTGCGTATATTTCCAAAATAATGTTTTGAATCTGATTTTACTGTATCGAAAAGGACTAGAACTCGTTAGACGAGGATGGTTTCACACCTATACGCCCATCGCCTGACGGCAACTGTAAATGTTACAGCTATTTTGCTTACAGTCCTTTCGTATTGCTGCCCATTTTGTATTGCTGCCCCAATACACGGTGGTCACATAAAGTCCTAATTGCCTTCTGAAAGTCCAAGCCAATTCGTTTTGCGGCGGTGTTATTAGGTTAAAAAATTACTAGCGAATATCCAGTAATCGACAATGACTCCTTCAGAAGTTAGAGAACTGGGAAAAACGTAGCTTACAAACAGGGTTATGTCCCTTTCTGCCAGTCGACCCTCATTCACTTATATATCGAAAACACGCACATTCTCCCGCACAGTGGATCTTTACCAAGCCGTGTAGCCTTGACGGAGATTAAAATAATTAAAAATAAAGATTTGATTAGAATTTACGTTAATTACAAACTTTCTGTAATCCAAGAACGTTTCATCTCAGCTAACTTCCTGCTATGCGCAGTAAACTTCTGCGCATCTCTTGTGGTATATGTACTGGATTCTGGCAACGATATTGCAAAACTATGTTCGAGTTCGTTTTCAAGATATTCATTCGTTTTTTCTGCTGTTTATGTTGGTATCCACTAGTAAAACCGACCGACCGAAATTGAACGGTACACCGGTATAAACTTCAACAATCATTCGGTGAAATGAGCCGAGATAGAGAAGGAAATGTGTATTTACAGACAAAATCTATGACCAGAAACCGGATAGATAGATAGATGTCATTTTATTTAATCCGCTGGTTCACACTTTGTGGGCAAGTCATACAATTATAACAATCGGATATAGACTCTAAATCTTTAATTGACAATTATTAAATTAGTTAGTCATCATGATATGCAAGATCCGAGAATGTAATCAGTCAGGCGTGCATACATGACCGCAGTTATTGTAAACACACGAACAGGTAATATTATATTTGTCACGCCCGGAAGGAACAGCTCAGTCTATCAATCAAAACATTTATCAAGTTACACAACCGCGAGTTTCAATCTAACTTTCGACATAGTTCTGCCTCGGAAACCGGATTGATCAGACGTGTTTACTTATTACCTGGGCATGACCATGAAACCGTTCATCTGTATAAGTAACTTTCTATTTCTATTATGTATAATAAACCATATATAAACCGTATCAGAATCTCGTCTTGTCAAAAGATCCAGTGTTTGTCGTAATCTATATAGTTTGGTATTCTATTGTTATGAGAGCTTCAGTTCATATTTTGCATCTCCCACTGCGTATATGGGTATCTCTGCTGAGTACAGATCATAGAAAAGTCTTCCTAAGCTGGGCATAACAGAATAGTCATTAGAGGGAGCTTCGTAACACAAATGACGCGATCGGGCGATTTCCTGCTTAGGCTAGGCAACTACCTCTGCAATACATAACTATGGTGTTCTATTTGTGCCAAGTTTCCGTCGCCTTTTCCAAACGCGACGTCGCCTTTTGAAACGCGACGTCGCCTTTTGAAACGCGACGTCGCGTTTTTAAAACACGACGTCGCCTTTTGGAAAACACGACGTCGCCTTTTAAAACGCGACGTCGCGTTTCTTTCCTATGTTTTTGCATTGTAAAACTCGACACAACGGAACTCGACGTCGCGTTTTCAAAAGGCGACGTCGTGTTTCACCCACGTCTTGTTTGGCAATGTTAAAAGATAGGAAAGAAACGCGACGTCGCGTTTTCGTCGTGTTTTTTAAAAGGCGACGTCGCGTTTTCAAAAGGCGACGTCGCGTTTCAAAACGTGTCGCCTTTTGAAACGCGACGTCGCCTTTCGAAACGCGACGTCGCCTTTCGAAACGCGACGTCGCCTTTCGAAACGCGACGTCGCCTTTTGAAACGCGACGTCGCCTTTCGAAACGCGACGTCGCCTTTTGAAACGCGACGTCGCCTTTCGAAACGCGACGTCGCCTTTCGAAACGCGACGTCGCCTTTCGAAACGCGACGTCGTGTTTTGATAGTAGAACTGCGCATGTCTAGGGATCATTTATTTTCAAGAAATTGTGTTGTGCTTTAGTTAGACAAGACAAATGACATACATGTAGATATATGTAGAAGACTGTGTAAATGAAATGTGTGGTAGGAAACTTGGTGTACAGCGACCAACTAATTTTTTTTCAAGATAATCATCCTGTCCGTCCTCTAAATGTTTGTCAGGCTTTATTATTTTTATATTATTCACATTGTATCATTAATCTTGGGTGTAAAACTCGGCTGGCAGTGTCGTTTATTACTTGACTTTAAATTGCCATTTCACTATGCATTCAGTTATAGCACAATGCACTCATGGACTCACTAAGTGGAAGCTGTGCCGTTAGTGTCACCCATAGAGGACATTTAAATGTTGATTAATTTATTTCAACTGGGTTAAAACGGTCCTCGGTGAAAACAGTTTCTACCTAGACCAACACATTTTCACTTGGCTGTAAATCTTTCACCACCAGGTGTAAAAATGGAAGCTGGATTGATCTGCATGGGTGGAAAACATTCCAGCCAGGTGCTTCTCAGGTTAATGATATTAAAAGTGACTTACCAAGTTGAGTAATACGTTATTGAATTTGAGCTTTGAACCCTTTGTATAGTTATTTATACGCTATGTAGCGGTTTTAAAATAATTGGGCACTCGATCGCAAAAAAACAAATTCTCTTAGTTCAGATAGGTCAATGCTACCACCACCTATTTTTATCAAAAATAGGAAAATAAGCGTGTAACCATTCCCGGAGACGCCGCCACAAATTTAGGTTCGTTTATTCCAATCTCAGTTAAGAGTTTCTGCCCTTATTGCTTCGCTCTCCTATCAAAGTCTAGTTTCACGATAACGGTGACAACCTTGTAACCCACAGTTTTGCTGATAGAATTGGAACCCTCTACTATTGCGATTGTCTTATAATTCTCTGAGATGGTCAAGCGGATAGCTCCGGCTCACTAATAACAAATGCTCCCTAAACCTGCACATGCGCAGTTGAAAGACCAAAAGGCGACGTCGCGTTTCGAAAGGCGACGTCGCGTTTCGAAAGGCGACGTCGCGTTTCGAAAGGCGACGTCGCATTTTGAAACGCGACGTCGCCTTTTGAAAACGCGACGTCGCCTTTTAAAAAACACGACGTCGCGTTTTAAAACGCGACGTCGCGTTTCTTTCCTATCTTTTAACATTGCCAAACAAGACGTGGGTGAACCACGACGTCGCCTTTTGAAAACGCGACGTCGAGTTCCGTTGTGTCGAGTTTTACAATGCAAAAACATAGGAAAGAAACGCGACGTCGCGTTTTAAAAGGCGACGTCGTGTTTTCCAAAAGGCGACGTCGTGTTTTAAAAACGCGACGTCGCGGTTCGAAACACGACGTCGCGTTTCAAAAGGCGACGTCGCGTTTCAAAAGGCGACGTCGCGTTTCAAAAGGCGACGTCGCGTTTTGAAAAGGCGACGGAAACTTGGCACAAATAGAACACCATACATAACCGATCAACAGGTTAATCGACAGTCAGCAGGGGCAGTTTAGTTTTCACACCAATATAAGTGATAAAGTCAACTCGGCGACCTCAGAAATATTGATTGAAACCTCAAATTACACTATTTGTCTAATATTAAATATTGAAACTGGGTAATAAAAGAAATATCGTTTTCTTCTTTCAGGTGGGCTCAATATCCTTAATGTAATTAGTGTTAAGCGATGTGAGATTACAGAATAATTAATCATGTGTCATGTAGTTGATTGGATGCCAGTTCATCATATAATCATGCACAATACCAGCTATCCAATCAGATTCATCTCCTGTTTGTCGATTTTGGACCAATGAGCCAATCAACTGACAGGATTGCCACTTCCAGTGGGCCCTTGGACCATAAAATATGACGTCGAATACACTTCATGCGTGATTTTTCTCAGTCTTAAGTCATTCTCCTCTATCCCATATCTATTCTAACTAAGTTTGGGCAAGATTCGGATTCAATAATGCCTATAAAAGCATTCTATTCTAAAAAATAGAAACTTAAAACGAATGTGTCTGATCTACTTTCTTTGAAAGTTAGGTTCATTGCATGACGTATTTCAAAGTGCACAAAAGAAAATGACACATCATCTCGCAATTATTTTTTTTGCAGAATTCGGTATGTACCGCCCACACAATAAAGGACCTCGCTCGATACAGTTCATTTCACACAGTACTTACACTCGGCACATATAAATGACACATCATCCACTCCACATGATTTGACCGGATCTAGCGACTAAATTTAGTCTTGTAGTTAAAGCTCTCGTCCGGTTTTAATAATGTTATCTCGAATAAAGTAATAACTCGGACTGAGCTTATATCCTCATGACTTATACATACTGAGTGAACACTGGAATACAAGCTAAGGTAAGGGGAAACAGTATAACTAAATTCTAAGAGACAGCAGCTTTAAATATTCAGGAGTGGTTTTATCAATATGATACAAAGCAGGACTCGTATATGGACGATTAACTCGACACGGTTTAGGAAGTTGGCTGTTAAGTTTAATATGTAGCCTAGTTAGTCGCACATTCACGTTGCTGTAAGTTAAAATTGTGGTATGCCAGGATGCGGTAACTTTACAGAACATGGATTTTTTTTTATACATTTTAAAATCGTATCCAGTATTATAGAGTTAAATGTTTATCGAGTTGAACATGGTAAAATTGTTTCATATCTAAGACCGTATATATGACAAGCTAAAATATCGCTGACCAACAACCTAGCCAATGCAAGTAGCCATTGTGTCCGGTTGTAAAACACATATACTCCATGAAATTGTGTGCGATTCGCTTGGTTTCACCCATGAGTAAACATCACTGAATAATAAAATAGTCTCATGGTGTCATTATCACAGAGCGCCATGTGCTGATGTCAATGAAAGATTTCTGAACAGAAAATATTATCAACATATTATTCTGATGAGACGATAAGGTTTACAAATCCTTACACAATATGGTCAGCGCGAATAAGGAAATCTGTTAATTTCGGTATTTATATCGACTTCATCGACCCATGACTTTCCGAGGTAAGGGACTGTCTCAAAATTGCTACCGAAGCTGTACTTTCAGTACATTTCCAGAAAATTGTCACTTTCGCCTTCATTAATAAGACGTCTGTAGGCAATACTCTTGAAGCCTGGTCGCAAATGTCTGTCGCATGTCATGTATTCATCATCCACTAGTTTCAGGAAACGGAAGTCGCTCATGCTTGTAATGTGTTTCAGAAATATTGAAAAGTATAAAAAAAATAGTAGAGGGTTGAGTTGCTCAAACAAACATCATTCATATGCATCCAATCCCTAACCAGATTTATTAGGATACCGTGTTAATTGTGTTGTACCAATATACATACAATTTCGCTGATAATGTAATATTACTATAACGGATATGTTCTAAAATACGGTTTATACGGTTATTCAAATGGACGTTTCTTTAATTCGCATATAGTTTTCAACTTAGAGCTTTATTCGTCATCCAAATTTATCGGTAGAATTTGAACAATTATTTGGCATCATACAGACTGGTGTTCATTGATGACCACATATTTCAGAATTAGAACCCAAATGGGTCTGACGGCTTCAATTTGCATCTCAATCTATAGCTATTAACTATCCCCCCCGCCCCCCCTGCATCGAAACTGCAGCTTTGGTCAGAATCATAAGTAACAAACT